>CM067377.1:189427520-189628900 GCA_034510155.1 Eucriotettix oculatus | reverse complement strand
TTATTATAAAACTTTTATCGTACAGATTATCAGTTTGGGCGATGACGATACAGTATATACAATATTAAAAAGGTATATAATTCACATGATAACTTGAAGATAGGTTAATTCATTTAATTAACCTACTTTGGGAGAATTTGTTATGTTATGTTTATTTATTTTTGCGAGTACCTGAGGGGCATACGACTTAGGTGGATGAGGATTTATGGAGGATTAATGAGGATGTGGTCTGCGGACACGATGGTAGAATGGGTTAGGGTGTGCCTGAATGATCAGGGGGAAGGATGAGGTCAATCGGAAGTTTTCTTTTGAGGCGACGGGAGCGTGGAGGTGGAGGAGGATTGTTGTGAAATTGCTGGATCGTGGGGTTTGGGTGGTTGAGTGCGCTTTTGATTAGGTTTGTTATGGAATTGGAGATTACTGAGTTAACATTGGGAATTTTGATGTTTTTGTGGATGACGGAATTTCTTAGGTACCAGGGAGAGTTTGTGATGGTGCGTAGTATTGTGTTTTGTTTGGTTTGAATTTTGGTTGAATGGGTTTTGGCTGTTGTTCCCCATATGGAGGAGGCATAGGACCAGGTGGGTTGTATTATGGAGAGGTATATGAGGCGCTTTGTGCTGGTGGAGACTGGGGATTTTCGGTTTAGGAGGGGATATAGAGTTCTGAATTTTTGGTTTATTTTGGAGAGGAGAAAATTAATGTGAGGTTTCCAGGATAGTTTTGAGTCAAACATGATTCCGAGGTAGGTGGTTTCCGTTTTTGTAGGGATTAATGAATTGTTTAGATAGAGATGAATTTGGGAAGGAGGGTTTTTTGTTAGAGTGAATGGGATGGTTATTGATTTGGTGGGGTTGATACTGATTCGCCATTGTTTGGACCATTGGTCTAGGTTATTGAGCGCTGATTGGAGTGGTTGAAAATCGGAGGTGAGGGAGGAGGTTTCATAGGAGATGGCTATGTCGTCTGCGAAAAAGATTGTGCTAGTGCTAGGATGTTGTGGGATATCATGGGAGAAGATGTTGTATAGGAAGGGGGCAATGACACTTCCTTGGGGGACGCCCGCCGCGATTGGGTGAGGTTGTGAGAGGTGGTTATTTATTTTGACAGAGAAGGTTCTGTTTGAAAGGTAGTTTTGGAGTATTTTGTAGTGGGTGTCATTAAGGATGTCTTTAATTTTAGATAGTAGGGAAGGATGGTGGATTTTATCAAACGCTTTTTCGATGTCGATAAATGTGGTGATGAGGGATTTGCGATGTTCAAAGGAGTTGTTAATGAGGTTGGAGAGGCGATAAATTTGATGGGGACAGGAGTGTTTTGGGCGAAAACCGTATTGAGTGTCAGGAATCAGAGAGGATAGTTGGTTAATTAGTTGTGGTAGGAGTAGTTTTTCGAACAATTTGGATAATGTGGGAAGAAGACTTATTGGACGATAACTTTCAGGGTGTATTTTTGGTTTGTTTGGTTTCGGTATCATTATTATGGTTGCGTGTTTCCATTTGGTTGGAAAATAAGTGGTTCTGAGGATAGCATTGAAGATATAGGTAATTAAGATTATTGTTTTCTTTGGGAGATGTTTTAGGTGGCGGTTTGTGATGAGGTCGTGACCAGGGGAGGCTTTGTTTTTTAGGTTTTTTATTGCAGTTGATATTTGGGGAGGGGTGAAGAGTTTTGGGAGGGGTGATAATTGTAGGGGTTGTAGGAGTTTTTCTGCTGTGGCCTGGTTGTGATTGTTGTAGAAGCAGCTGTTGGGGGAGAATTGCTTGGTCAATAGTTGGGCGAAGATGTTAGCTTTTTGAGAGGGAGTGGTAAACCAATTATTGTATTTTTTAAGTGGAGGGATATCGGATTTTTTTTTTGGTCAGGTGATTTGTTTTTTGCCATAGTGATTTGTCGGTTGCGTTAAGTTGCTGAAGAAGATTGAAGTGTCTGGAGTCACTGGAGTCTTTTAATAGTTTTTGAAGTCTTCTAGTGATGTCGTTGTATTTGCGCTTGTCTGCGGGATTTTTTGAATTATTCCATTGTCTTCGTAGAGATTTTTTCTCGAGGAGTAGGTTATCTATTTGATTTTGGTGAGCGTTTGGTGGATGTAGTTTAGTTGGTTTTTGGTAGGAGGCCATAGCAGCAGCTGTGAGGATGATGGATTGTAGGTTGTTTAAGGCCGAGTCTATATCTATGGGTGATTTTAATGGGATGTTGAGGACTGTTAGCTTTTCTATTAGTTGGGAGAAGTTGTTCCAATTTATGAGAGTGACATTTGGGGTGCGATTTGTGGAGTGGGGAGGGAGGGTGAGATTAAGGTGTGCTATTAGTGGTAAATGATCGGAACTGAGTTCGTGCAGAACTTTTGGGCTGTGGAGGTAATGTGAGGTTTTATGACAGATGAAAAAGTCCAATACATCTGGTGATTTGAGGCTGTCTGGGTAATGTGTTGGTTCATTAGGGTAAATAATCTTAATATGGGATTTGGAGAGTACAAGATTTAGGTCGTTGCCTCTAGAATTGGATGTTCTGGATCCGAAATTGGGGTGTTTGGCGTTGTAGTCACCTCCCATTATGTATGGGAATGGTTGAGATAAGATAAGCTTTCTCCAGGTGTCCAGTGAGATATGATTTGTTGGGGCAGAATAGAACGCGGAAATGTTTATGGGAGTGTTTGTGTTTAGAGTTATTTGAGTTAGTTGGAGTTCAGGGAGAGTTATGGAGGGGAGTTGATTGTGATCTATTGTGCTTTTGATTAGGATGGCGGAGCCGCCTTTTCTAGTGGAATTTGGATGATCGGCTCTATAGGTTTTGTATTTCGGGAAGTTATAGGGTTGGGTGGGGATAAGTTTAGTTTCGGTTAAAAGCAGAAGGTCGATGTTGTTCTTTTGTAGGAATAGATTGATTTCGTGATATTTGTTGGTAGCCCCGCGGGCGTTCCAAGTGCATATGGATAGATGTTGTGGAGGGGTGTGGATCATTTTTTCGAGTCTATTAGCTTGGGGATTATTGTAGTTAGGAAGTGGATTAGTGGGGTGATAATGGAGATCAGGTTGTCTATTTTGCAGCACAAGGAGTTGAGAAGGTTGTTTTGGTTTGACGAATCAGTGTAAGGTTGTTGGGGGATTTGCGGAGTGGTGTGGGTTTGTTTGACAATGTTCGCATAGGATGTAGGGCTTGAGCTGTTTTGTAGGGTTTGAGTTGTTTGGGGTGGGATTTGTGGTTGTTGAGGTTTTTGGAGTGGAGCCGGTTTGAATTGGATGGGTTTTGAGTAGGATGATTGTAAGGATTTGAATACTGGGCAGCCTTTGTAGTTTGCCGTATGGTTACCATGGCAGTTTGTGCATACGGGTAGGAGGGGTTTTGGGATAGGGCATTTGTTTGGCGGGTGTGGGATGTCACATCGAACGCAACGGGGTGGATTGAAGCAGTAGTTTTTTGTATGTCCATAGTTTTGGCAGCGGATACATTGAGGGATATATTTTTTTGGTTTTGGGGTTTCGACTTTTATTTGGCAATGGTAAAGGTGGGTGAGGTCGTAGATGGTATAGTTTTTGGGGTCCGGGAGAAGGTCGAGGAAGAATAGGGGAAGGTCAATTTTCGTGATAGGGTGCCGTACTGGGAGGAGTTGGACTGGTGAATAGCCTAACTCTTTCAGTTCTGTGAGGATTACATTTATGTCAGATTTGGGATGTAAGCCCCTCAGGACTACTCGGAGGTTTCTCTCAGATTTTATTTGGAAAGTATAGAATTCCGCTTTGTTGTTTTGAAGATAGGATATGACGTTTCTGAAATCTGGGATGGTGACGGTTTTTAGCTTGAGCTTTTGATCTTGCATCGTGTAGTAGAAGGGTGAAGAGCAGATGGATTTCAATTGTTGAAGCATAACGTTGACATTATCTGTGTTGCTGATATATATTGGAGGAGGTTTTTTGGGGGAGTCTGGAGCGGTTTGGTTTTTTGTAGGTGAATCGTCAAGATTTTGTAGGATTTGGAATCTGTTTGTCGTGAAGAAGGGAGAGTTGGTAGTGGTTATTGTGGATGAAGTTGGTATTGATGAATACGGCCTAGATTGATTGTTTACAGTTTTCCGCTTTTTGACACTGGTTTTGATTATTGGAGAGGTAGGAGTGGAAGTAGAATTGTTTGATTGAGCACTTATTACACTCACAGTCTCTTCATCGGAGTGGTCCATGTTGTCCGTTTGTTGGTCTGCGAAGAAGTGGGTAGGTGTTTTTGGCTTGCTCATTTGCTGGCTGTACTGGACGTCTTCTGGGTGAGCTGTTTCGTTCGTGACTGTAGGGCGGTGGATGATGCTGCGATGAGTAGAGGCGATGGGTTGTAGATTTGCGACGTCGTCTGCGACGTCCATTGTGGAGTGGCTGTCTCGATGGTTGTTTTAGTTGATGATTTATTGCTGGTGAAGATATGATTCTCGGTAAATTCTTGGCGATGAGATGCAGGTCCGAACGCGTACGATTTTGACGGCTTGGGTAGCTGTCTGCGACCGATAGCAGGAAGTAAACAACTGCGTGCTCGACTTGTTGCAAAGTTAGATGCGTAACGTTGCACGGCCGGGCAAGAAGAAGTGATGTAGCGTGTTTATTTAATCAACCAAGAGATAAACATTAGTTGGATACGTAAACGTGACAATGTTGAAAAAAGTTATGCACTTGATGCTGGTTATATGACATATTGACAAAAAAAATAATGCCCAATTAAAAACTGTTCCGGGCTAATACAAATAAGCGCTCTGGAACGCTGGACACACGGCTAGTTATTCGACCTTATAAGGAGACTTTTAGTAACAACGTTTCGGGGTGGATTACTGTCTTTATATAAGGACCATTACAATTATAAACCTAAAGTTAAATACAGAAAATAGGCAAAGAATTCCAAACAGACGTTATATTTACTTAATATTACTTTGCTATGTTTCAGGAAGAAATCTTTTACAATAATGAAGTTATCTGTCGTAACGTGGCGTACACACACTAGGCAATGTGTATAGGTCGCGAAAAATAGTAAGGCGTGCGAGATGCGCAGGAGAAGAAAAGGTGGAGCCGAGTACTGTCATCATGTACTAGCAGCCGTTGCGGAGAATATACTTAGTAACGGGATGTACAGACAGCGCCACATACTGAACTTATCGCCCCTTATCCTGAACTGAACATTATATGCTTTCTTGCGCCAACGGTTTCAAAATAGTTTTTACTCTTCCAAGTTGCCGTAACAAAAGTTCGTGTTAAAATAAGGGTGAGTGAGGTACTGCGACATCGGATTTGGCCAGCTGTGCGTCAAAATTAAGGCGAATAAAAGTTAACGAAAGCTAAAGAGGCGGTACACCAAGGGCTCGGTTTGGTTATAGTATTTACGTCAGCATGAACTCTTGCGTTGTTTTGTACTGATGTCAGAGTGCCTGGAATTGCGATATTCAAAAATTAAAAGTAATATAGGCATATAGGATAATTGTGAAACATTATAAGAACTTTTACACCTCATTCAGTTGTTAAAATTTTTGGATAATCACTCAAAAAAATTAGCAAGTAGTCAACTTTTTTGAAGGGCCGATAAACATAAAAGAATAGTACGGAAGGGACAGCATACTTTCGTTAGTATGTACATACCTTTGAAATAAAGCATTGTAGTGAGGATTCGCAGGCAGGTAGCACACGCACGCACACACACACGCACAGGAGCACGCTGCAGGTGCTGGCCTTGAACAAGGTCACACCGTTACGCCGGCCGCGCTGCCAGCAAAGACGCACTGGGTCTATTCACCCTATTTCCTCCATCATTCAATAAGGTACAGCACAAAATACACAATACCTCCCACGGTTACAAACAAGGACTCAGAAAAACGAACGGACAATCTTCCTTCCGCACGAAGGAAGTCATTAATGACCTACTCTTCTACTGCACGGTTTTGTATAGAATTGCTCGGTGCATTCTCTGTCTGCGCGCAGTGCAATTTAGAACCTCTATCAACCAAGAATATTGCCGCTAAAAGAACGTACGAACGTATTCAAATTCAACGAAAACATGATATTCTCTCATTTCTGCAATATAACTGTTCTGCGCGAAGCTTAAAATTCACTACCTTGAGGAAGTCACTGTCGACGGTCAATCGCGCGCGCACCAAAAATTACAAATATACAGAGCTACATAGGAACCCGGCTTTTTATTTATATTAGACCATAAAATGAATTAATTAGACAATCTCTTCATCACACACCAACCTGCACTCATGAGGAGTTAGCTACAAATTATTTCCAATAATGGGCGACAGTAGCTTAATAATCAACATGTCTTGGTTTTATTATTACCTCTTTTTATAGCCGCACCAACTGCAAGTTTATTAGCGACTGCGCACGATAAGAGTAACTTCTATCCATGGAAGGGTATCATAGATGGTTTCTGAAACAACGCAAACGTCCAAGCCAATGCCAAGATGCGAACCCGGGACCTTTGTGGTGCGAGGAAGCGACTCTAGCCCCTAAACCACAGGAGATCGGCAAGAATTCTTCTGGTTCATTAAATAAGCACAGTTCCTTTAGAGGGCCTAAAATTCCCGGAGCCCCAAGAGTGGAAAACATTCCCGGTTAATGAAAATTCTCCCAGCACCATATAAGAAGTGTAAACAAAATACACCCGATTTTAAAGTACCAAAAAAATTATCTTTTTACAATAAATGTACCTTAAGGGGCAGAAAACTATGCCTGCTTGACTGTTTAAATTTCGGATATAAAGTGTAATAGTTGCCTTCAGTATATTATTTTCAAAGCTTGTGTATTAGAATCTGGGAATTCTGAATATTTTTATTTTCTTTGAACCATGAAAATACTGTATCTATAGTTACATTTTATTCATTTTTAATACAATTTAGCTTATAGCATTTAGAGAATTGAAATGAACACAAAGCACTATGTAAAATACATTAAATAGTAATATTTTCAGTTATATGTACACGCATATGTATATAATGACATGAAAAAGAGACAGAAATTACTTGAAGTTCAAAGATGGCAGGCATCATGTAGAGTTTGAGATTTTCGGAGGTACAGCCTGTTTCATCAGAACGTTAGGAAAACATTTCCAGTGAAGGAAGGGCGTCGACGTGCGTACGCAGACTCCGAAAACAATATGGAAGACAATAAATAAAAAAGACATTTCGGCGGTAACCGTCGCTGGAGATGGTCCAGCGTGGCTCCAAATTTTTCACATGTAAACTAAATTAATGTTTTCGGCTGAGGGAGTCAAGGAGTAAATAGGATGCATTGCAAAATTTTAAGCCTGTGGAAGTCTCAAAATGGAGATGAAACGTCGCTGCTTTTTTAAATAAATAGTGATTTATTTAATGCTGACTTGTGGCCGTCTTTTTCATTTATTGTTAATTTGAAAACAATCACCTGATGAAACGACTCAGTAGTTACATATGACAACTTGATTGAAAGTTCGTGGGGAACTCTGGAACCAGCTATTAACTCCTTTGGCAATTGTGTCGAGGAAGGTTTTTTATGCACGAAACTGTGAGGGGAGGGGCCTAAATCTTTGAAAATGGACAGAAAATCTCTCTCAGCAAAATTTCATCGCAATCGGATCAATGATAGAGGAACGAATTAGGGACAAAGAAAGGTATATTCATATAAAGCACAAAGAATGATCTGAAACTGAATAACTTATTTGGATCGTAAACTTTTCGCCTCCCCAAAATTCTTTACCCTCTCAGATCCTTCTACATATAATTTATATAATCAAATATACATAGCTTAATAAATATAAATAAATTAGTACGCTGTACGTAATACAAACATAAGAAAATTTCATGTTATTTGTACGAAGAACTGAGGAGATGCGGAAGTTGGGGTACGAAAGGTTTTCAATTCCATTTACGACTTTTGGCCATTCATTGTGTTTTTTTTATAATAAGTCAGATGATTTTAATTACTACATTTATATAGTTACTTTCATTTTTATTTACACAGATGTGAGTGTAAGTAAGGAGGCAGACGTTCTCAAATTGACGAAAAAGAAACTAATAGCACAAACTGCCGCCAAATGGCACAGCGGCCTTTTGAGATGTGCAGAGAGCAGATGACGCGAGAGTTGCAAGTAGCGCGTGGGACAAATCGCCAGCCAACCCTGTCTCGGGACGTAGCGTCCTACCAACTCGTGTAGTGTGTAGTGCGTCCTTGTAAGAACGCGCCTACCGATATAGAGGCTTTATTTAAATTTAGTGAAAATGTAAACATTTTAAATTCCTGCAAGGAGCTGGATTATCGAGTTGCCATAAAAACAAGTGATTGTAATGTATATGCCGGAAGCGTGAGATATTGGCTAGAACGAGGGGAGAAGCTTTCCCTATGACGCATCGCGGAGGCTGACGTCATGCGTCGTCAGAGCTCTGCCTGCTCTCAATGAACGTGGGTTCGCCTCACAAATGTCAACGCGGCCTCCTCCGAGAAACGCCGCGGTTATTACGGGAATCATGCTAGGCTCCGACGTGGAGAAACTTCATTCTCAGTCTGCCTGCGGGATATTCTCACAGTTCTCGAGCACAAATCATACTATATCACCACCAAGTAATAATGACTCTGCGTCTAATTTTAGAAGACAAGACGTCCTATCATTTGTAGATTTAGAAAAAGTCTATCGTAATGTTAACTGGAACAAACTTAAAGCTTTAGAATACGACAGGAATAAAATATCGAGAAAGAAGATTTAGATATATTTTTGTTTTCATTAGTCCTCGGTTGAGGAAATAGGATAATCATACACTACAAATAACAAACAATTATGAGAACAAATAAAGTACACAATCAACTACAAATAATCTTTAACAAATAACAAAAATAAACTGCATATAGTCTAAAATCGTTGAAACATCTACACGAACTCTATAGAGCACAAACACATGCACAAGCAATGAATAATTCACTTCTTGGAGCTGCACGACGGAAGGCAGTCATCAGTAATTAGAATTTAAGGACAAGAAAAGAAAGCTTAAATCGAGAAGGGAGTAAGCGAAGGATGTAGTCTACCGCTCATGTTTTTAACTTATATATAGAACAGGCGACGAAGTAAGCTCAACATGAATATGGAAAATGAATCCAAATACAAGGAAAAGAAATAAATACAATAAAGCCGATGCTATTGTGGTATTAGGGGCGTCAGAAGAATTGGAAGCCATAATAAATGGCATGAACGTGAACCTGGAGGCAGAGTATAACTTGAAGATTAATAGAAGGAAAACCAAGGCGATGGAGTGTAGTATGGGAACAAGTGGAATAACAAAGGATGTTAGATTGGGAACGGATATTTTGAACGAAATTAAGGAATTCTGCTACTTGGGCAACATAATAACTAGAGTAGGATAGCACAGGCAAGGAAGGCTTTCGCGAAAAAGAGTAATTTACCGGTAATATGTGAGAATATTAGGATATAATTCCAAAAAAATGTTCGCATGGAGTGTGGCGTTATATGGGTGTAAATCGTGGACGATAAGGCTTGCAGACAGGAGGCTTTTGAAATGTGGTGCTATAGAAGAACCAAGAAGTCCTATACGAATTAGGGAAAAGGGGACGTTGACCAAAAAAAGGGATAGATTAATAGGCCAAGTTTCGAGACATGAGGGTTTTGTAAAATTATCATTAGAGAAAAGTGTATGGCGTAAGAACAGAGGAGAGGTGTCAAGTATGGAATGCACTAGGCAGATTAGGGAGGATGTGGTAGCTATGTTTGCGCATAAATAGGGTTGCATGAGACCAGTCTTAGAACTGATTATGACAACAACATGAATGACAATTATTAAAGTAAAGCAGTTCGCCGAAATGAATGCTCCCTGATATTTGCAGATGACAATCGTTTCTGTGGCAAACTTGCGGTACAGTGTCGATCAGCTACGTAACACAATTGGAATTTCTTGGTCAGTGTCCAACGACATTCGCATTCTTTATTTACGAAGGTATTTTTGAGAGCTGACTTATTCTACGAAGGAATCTCCTCCTTGCGCTTGTGATTGAGATTGAGGGCGCAGACGCGCGCGATCCGTACGTGCTAGGCAAGGTCGACGGCCGCAGTGCCAACGGTACCGTTGCTCATTGCCGGAAATAAACACGCCTTCTCAATTACACCTGCAATTCAGCCTTCTATACACTATACATGCGCAACGCGCCACTTCACTGATTGTTTACGTTCAACGACTTGAGTAATTACACGCAAGCACCTGTTAAGCTCCCCCTTAATTGGGAGGAAAATTCAACCTTTCCAAAGAGGACAACAGTCCCACAGAATTGCCGATATCGTACCAAAACCAGAGTCCAGGAATCCGAAATATATTCTATTTGTAGTTCCGAGATTGTACAACATAAAAGTTATCTCTATAACAAAATTGCGTGTGTATGTATGTTCCGCATACAAATCTAAACGAGTACACCAATTTCAAACAATGCCTGCCGACCATTTTCTACCATTTGGCGCACACTCGTCGATATTTCAGTCGGCGAGGCTTGTCATACTTGCGTCCTGTATTTTTGTATATTTTAAAACGTTTTAATTAACGACACGTCAATAGAAAAGTTGATAGATGAAATTGAAAATGCTTTATACAAGAAAGTTTTGTAAACTATTCAGATATTTATACAGCCAAAAAATCTATGGGATCCAATCCGGCAAGGGCGTGGGTGTTTGTGTGTCTAATGCAATTTCGCAATCTCCGCTGCCACAATTACACCTGTCCATGATCAACCGGCGGAAGGTAACGGGATAGCTCCGCCGTTTATAATTTCGCTGGAAAGAGGAAAAGGTCCTCCATAGAGAATTTTTCTCACTTGGAGCGGCCGTTAGGAGGAAACTAATTAATTAAATAGGATTAACACAATATTTAATGTTTTAACTTTTTCATCATATTTCACGGTCGCATTGGTTGTATAATATTAACAATGGTATGAACGTAGTCCTGGAGAAAGAGTTCAATAAGAGGCAAAACCAAAGTAATGGAGTGTAGTATGGAAAACAGTGGAATAACAAAGGGTGTTGGATTGGGCAGGGATATTTTGACGGAAGTTAAGGAATTCTGCTACTTAGGAAGTGTAGAGATGGAAGAAGTATAGTAGACATAAAGAGTAGGATAGCACAGGCAAGGAAGGCTTTCACGATAAAGAGGGATTTACTTACGGATAATATAAGTGTGAATATTAGGAAATCGTTGCTAAAAATGTTCGTATGGAGCGTGGCGATAATGGGTGCGAAACATGGACGATAGGAGTTGGGGAAAGGACAAGAATAGAAGCCTTTGAAATGTGGTGCTCTAGGCGAATGCTGAAAATCAAATGGGTGGATAGAGCAACTAACGATGAAGTTCTAAACAGAATAGGGGAGAATCGAACAATATGGAGGATGTTGACTAGGAGAAGGGATAGATTAATAGGCCATGATTTAAGACACGAGGGTCTTGTAAAATTAGCATTGGAGGGAAGTGTGTGGGGGTAAGATCAGAAGAGGGAGGCGTAGGATGGAATAGGCTAAGGAGTTAGGGAGGATGTGAGATGCTCTAGTTATAAGGAAATGAAAAGGCTTGCATCAGACCAGTCCTACTGAATACCACATCAACAACAATATTAGCAATAACACCATTAGCTACAGCGGACAAAACCTGTGACCAATTATGGCTTTTACCTG
The DNA here is from genome assembly GCA_034510155.1 of Eucriotettix oculatus. Taxonomy (NCBI): domain Eukaryota; kingdom Metazoa; phylum Arthropoda; class Insecta; order Orthoptera; family Tetrigidae; genus Eucriotettix; species Eucriotettix oculatus. Next base: position 189,617,239 of record CM067377.1, on the reverse strand, counting down.
AAAGTGATCAATAGGCTGCATAAATCTGAGTGTACAAACCAATACTCTACCAAACTGTTTAGTCTGTCTAACGTATGTCATTGTGTTAAAAGTTGTATCCATCATGAAAGGTTGAATTACAAATCAAAAAGTGACCTAATCGTATCATCTTGGAGCCTGACTACGATCCTTGGAACCGGATGGTATAAACAGGAAAGCTAGTTATTAAAAATGAAAACTAATAACCAGAATTATGAAAGCATTTTCTGCAGCTCTTAATCATTGAGATCATCAAGTTCCTATAATCTCGGAACTGCAATGAAACAGACAGGCTTTAGATAACATAATTATTGTATACCAAGCCGACAATTGTGAACAGTTAGCAAGTAAAACACTATCACAATGTAGTGACCGCAATCCACAATTCTCAGAACCTGGTTGATGTTCCATAACATGGAATAGCGAAACACTACGTCAATATTTTACGCACACGGACATATATGAAGAGCGAGCAAATAAACCTCATGATAGACTATAAATTGATACAAACCTCCTCATACAACCAATGCTGGAACATAGAAACAACAGAAGACTTATGTACATTAAAACATGCCGATACTGTGCTAGTTAATTGGCCGGAAAGTGTGGTCACAGGCCCTATCACGACTCAAATGAATTCAATTAGAAAAATAATAGCCCATAGAATAAGTTTCTTTTTGCTATAGGTTATATTTTACGGATTACACTTATTAATACATACAATTTATTATAGTATATAAATTTAAAATAAATAGTTTATGACTGCTAAAGTATGACAGTTATTTTCAGTGTGACAGGAGGCTGCATGTACGCAGTGGTCTCTCATATAACGTAGAAAAGGATTTGAAATGGTGGATGTAGAAACGACGGCAAGGGAGCCAAAGGTTAATTAACGCCTTCTGGGTATAATTGAAGGATCCTGCCCGACATAGCCTAAAAGTGGAGCTGGTCAATCCTAGGAAACCTGCATCAGGAATGCCGTGCTCCTGGCACCTGTCCCATGCCTTTCAGAAGACAAGTGCGATTGGCTGCGAGAACACAGCATTCTCGTCTCCATGCCTTGACCAGTTTAGGAGGCAGATTGCGGACAATTTAAACGGAAACAACCATCAACTCTTCCTATTTGGAATTGATCGAAGTGCCTCGCTTATAGGAACTTTAGTTCTAAAGCCGAGAGAGAAGTATGTAGGGCCAATATAACAAATTTCTTAGTGAAACTCTACAAGTTTCACGATTATGTCAACTAAATCGCACCACAACTAGAACTAAACTGTTTACTTTGGAGTTAAGATAAATTTATTATATGCATTCGAGAGAAAGCAAATGAATACGTCAGTTCGAAAAACCACAAAAACCAATAAGCAACGTGCATATATATATAATATATATATATAACTTAAGAGAAATGTAAATTGAAAATTGAACATATAGTAGTTGTAGTACTCAGTCCTTACACCGGTTTGATGCAACCCTTCCATGCTAACCTATTCTACGCAAGTCTTTTCATTTCTACATAACTACTACATCCTGCAGCCTTCCTAAACGGCTTAGCGTATTCCACCCTCGGCTTCCTTCTTCTGTTCTTACCCTCACACATTTCCTTCTCATGCTAATTTTACAAGACCCTCATGTCTGAAAAAAGGCCTATTAATCTATCCCATGTCTTAGTCAAAGTCCTCCAGATTGTTCTCTCTTCTTTTATTCTGCTTAGAACTTCCTGGTTATTTACTAAATCCACCCATCTGATTTTCAGCATTCTTCTATAGCAGCAAATTTCAATAGCTATAGATATAACGGATACCCAGACACCTCTCAACATGAACTTTATTGAATAGAATTCACTTTGGAAACAATTTAGACCTATGTTTACCGTTTAAGTAGCAATGAAGAAAACGTTTGACGTTTCTTTCATTTGAAATTCGAGCCGTCAACGTGAGTTGGATGTTGTACCTCCGTTTCCCTGTTTGTAATAACATCCTGTCAGCATACAGAAAGGCAATTGCCGGTTTCGTAGGCAGCGCTTCCGGCGTCAGAGTTGCTCGCTGTTCTAACTTACGTAAGCTTTCGCAACAACCTTCCCGAACTACGCAAAGCCTATACTTCATTGTAAAACAGTCTTTCTATAAGCCGCTGCTCATTCTAAAGTCAACTATTTCATTGATGAGTAAAGACAATTAGGCCAAGTATGCAAATGATATATCGACATTTTCACACTCTTCCACGAGGACCATCAGAGTCATTCTCTATGTACACTGTATGATTTGCTAAGCCACTTAATACAACAGAGTTCCAAATTTTATGACAAATAACGAGAAACGTCCATGTTCGTACTGTCGTCCAAAGGAGAAAGGCAGGTAGTCTAAACAAATGCTTTTGAGAAATCAAGGCATACAATTTTTGAGCTTCCATGTGTACATACACCCCTTATCTCTATGAAAATGGTTTTATCCGTACCAAGAAATATGAATTTGTCTTTATAAATTAATTGATATATTTATCCGTGAAGTATTTTCAAAAGTCGAAAAATTTTCCATACTGCCTTTCTACTTTGGACGGCAGTGTAGTGGATAGCGTTCACAGATGATCATTGTCAACCGGCGCTGCAGAGGTCATCAACCAGTTTCATTGTAATGAGCATGAATAGCCACGCAGAACGGAAGCGGTTTTAAACTGATGCCATACTCGTTTACTACGCCTTACGTTCTAGTGTAAAATAAAAGATATACATGCAAAACATGAGATGCTATGAAATTGCTGAATAGCGTGAAAAGTGAATCATGATTCTGCCACTGTCCACGTAATGAGTTATGTCAACATATGTCAATGTAAATTATGGTAGTGTCTTCCCAGAGGTCGTGTATATTCCGCAAAATGCTGAAAAACATTTGCGACTACAAAAAGCAATAATTTGAAGTCCATTAAACGTTAACAAAATTCAGTATTGTTAAACGATTAAACATATCGTATCGAATGATACAGTAAGTGAAAGAGAAACTCGGGCGCCACCAGCAGTAGTTGCTCATAGTTCTAGAATTGAAACTGATAGAGATTTCATGTTTGAACCAGATTTCTCAATTGTACACGAATTACCCGAATGAGGCGTTGCCACTACACTGAAGAGGCTGCTACTTCAGTGGACCTCCGGTTTGTGTTCCACCTCTGCCACAACCCTTGTGACACGGGTATCGCAACAACAGTTAGTTCTTAGTCATCCCCTGATTTCCTAGGACCGGTATGGACAGAATAGCATTACTGAATAGATTTGTGCTGTGTGACGAAGGGTGGACACACACAACATTTATATACATATATACATCTTTAACATTAGTTACGTTTCTCTTGGCCATTTATACTGCACATCTACAATTGCAAAATTATCAACAACTGCGGTCGGTTGCACCCCTGTAGGTGGTTTTCCAAAGTAACTTGCCGGAGCCCGTCCAAAAAGAAAGGGCTGAGTTTGTCTTTCACGCACTGTGTCATTTGTTACGTTAAGTATAGGCATTCACTTATACCGATTTTTTCTGGACTTCATAATGACCCAATATTTGTGTCGCTACTGTTCCAAACGTTTGATGGCAAATTCTGTTAATTTTGGATGACTACGGGCGTTGCTAATAACGGAAATACCCAAAAAACTAACTACATGAGATAATAAAAAATAAGGCAGGAAAATTGACGGTTAAAAATAATTCATTTCAACTTATCCATAATCGAAGGAGAGTATTATTAGGGGTGGCTGTGGGTGGACATCATATAAAAATAACCGTAATACAATCCAGATTAGTCTCTAAACCTCTGTAATGTGAGGCACCGAGTTTCATTCTGACATTTAGCATGCGATTTAAATTGAAGCTCATCCCCTATCAGGGGGTGGAATGGGTAAAAGATATTTCTCGATAACTTTCATTTTAGTGATTATTGGGGGGTGTAACTTAATTCCTGTTACAAATGGAACTATTTCAATCGAACTTAGTTTATATGTCTGTTAGCTCCAATTTGAACACTTGAAGGATAAAATAACCCTTAGCTCCTTCAGGGGTGTGGCATCTGTTACCGTCTTATGCTACCGAAACTAATTATTTCCATTTTTAAATGCCTGTCATAATTGAGCCTTTCTTAAGGAACATTGAGTGTTTCTTACTCTATCCGGTTACCGAAAATACTTTGTACACACTTCAATTTTTGTTTCTTTAATGTACCAGGAGTATTTTCGTGCTCTTATAAAGTATTAAGATAATTTTTATTCAGTAGTTTCCTGAAAATATTTTTAGCCCTATTATTTACCCGGATGCTGGGAATATATTTGAGGTTCATATTCTGACGCTTTCGATGCTCGGTTTATCATGTATTTACCAAGAATTAAAAAATGTACCCCGATAATATAAATAAATACCCGGGCAACGCCGGGTTCCAGCTAGTATATAATTATAACGAAATGTGGATGTTTCAGACAACTTCACAACGCAATAATAATTGCGTCCGCTGCATTGGCAATCCCTGGTACTATAGTAAAAACATATTTCTTGGCTTAATATAATCAACTGTACTCTTCCACGTGTTAATATAGGTAAATATGTTTGCAAATAGAACAGGGATTATATCTTATTGTTATAATAGTCATACTTGAATTTAGACCCCATTATTATACTTGATGCCTCACTAGTATAATGAAGAAGAACGCACTCGCCTTCTTCTATACAAATTAATAATAATGAATGTGCCTGTTTCTGTCCTTTAGACGTACCTATACCATTCACCCGATTGCGGTGAAATTTTGGCTTGCTGTCGTGTTCACCACAAAGAAGGTTTGTGTGGTTCATTCCTTCTTACATACTGGCCAGAAGACCCCCTTTTCCCCGTTCGGCACAGTTGCAAGGAATCTTCAACAGAAGGCGCCCCAGTAACCGCGATGTTTTCGAATTAGTCCAAGAGTTTATTATAGAAGGCTACTAGTTGTTTCAACGGGTGAATGTATTTAATATTTTCTTCGGAGTATGAGTGCGCAAGCTTCTCAAAATTAAATTCAATAAAATACTAACAGCGACTTTACGTTCGTGTGTCGATTGTGAGAAATGTAACTATATAGAAATTATTTGCAAAATAATGAGAAAACAAAAGCATTTAAAATGGCCTGTGTTCATGTAGGTACAACATTTTAATGTAAAAGACCTAAAATTTTTTAATTGTTTCGGTCATATAGTTAAGGAAAAGTAGATTTATATCACAAATACAATATACATTTTCATCCCCTTAAGGCAAGGAGATTATTTTAACACCTTTATGCTAAAGGGAATAATTTTTATTTCTTTAATCCGTGTGCCAATAATACTGGCTCTGGGGTACCGGGAGAATTTCAACTCTATTAAAGTACCGGGGATATTTTCACTCTCTTAGTATACCGGGATTTTTTTTAGTCTCTTAAGGTTCCGTGCTTATTTAATGTACCAGGCGAATTCATGTAGCGTCAAGGTCAGTTAACACCGTGGTTAGTTTGAAGCTCACCCTCCTAACAGTGTAGGTCGGTGTGTGCTCATCAATTATCTATGCCAATTAAACTTCGTGTTGATGAGATTAATGTTGAACTCACGCGTTTTCAGAGCTTATATAAATAAGTACTCAGGCAACGTCGTGCACCCAGCTTGTACTCAATAATGTAAATCACCGGCCAATGATAATACAGTTTGGAACTTGTAAGACGAAGTTTTAATGATGAATAAACAGGAAATAAGAAGAATAATATCAGTGCCATAAATTAAACCAAAGTCCTAGCAACACATAGGTAGGTGAGGAATGTTAACTTCGGTTTCGGGACTAAGACTCACGAGTAGGGCGAAGAAAATGTCAGACTTGCAGATCACACACACTTATGACGCTTTCACCTGGGATACAGCCAAACTATCGGCCTAAAAATTACAAGCTCAGTGCCAGACGAAAAATTGTTTTGTCGGATATGAAGTTAGAAGAAAAGATAAATTTGATTGCGTTATTTCAGAGACAGGGTGTTAGCGGGATGTATGAATTCTTTAGACTAAGTAGACTCGCCAACTACGAGGCAGGGATATCAGAAATTGTTAACATTTTGAACGTCCACTAACAAATGTAAACAATCACAATCCGGTTGTAATGGCGTGAGTGGAAAGACAATAAACCAGAGAGAGATGTGTAACAGCGATTCTAGAGCCGCGGTGGCGGTAGAACGAAACGGTCCTTACTTTACTCTATACTTGCGATGTGTGTCTAAAAATTGAAATAAACATCTTTCAGATGTCACATTACGAGAAGTTGTCTTTAGGTTACAGGACGTTACTGCTACGATTTTCACGAAGCCAACCGATCGCGTGACGTGTTTGTGATCGTGGCTCGGCTGTGGAACACAGCACAGCACGAAATGTTTCCCAGTACTAGATGAGATTAGCAGTTGTGCCAATATACAGTTGGCTTCATGTTTATTTCGTGAGGAGATTAAGTTTTATGCCCGAATCGATGTTCAGGTGTGTTACGCACGAAATAATTTTTAGATATGAAAATCATTCATTGTGAAAGGAACGTTTTTGGATTCATTCAAGGAGCAATGCTGAGATTAATTACAATCTATAGACTACGTATCTATTTTTATACTAAGAACTAGAATAACGCTGGTTACAAAGTACCTACCGTCGTTGACCGAGCTTTTATCATTGAAGAATTATTTTTCTAAAACTTGGTAATTTCAGGTGCGTAGTAAATGCTGATGACTAAACCAAAGTAACTTGAAATGTCATAAAAAAAGTGTCTGGCGAAGGTATAGGTCTACAGAGGGGGAATTCTATGAATTATCGGAGAACTCTGTTAGAATAGTATTACGTTGCTTGGCTATTTGCCATCCAAACATCCCTCCAAGCTGACACGCAAGGCGACTTCTATTTTAATACGAACGTTAGGTTAATTTGTGTCTTTTATAAGCTGAGAACGACCTCCAAGGTACAAGAGAAAGGCAAAAATCATGACCTCATCAAAGTGGGAGTTCACGTTATTATTTATTTCTTTATTACATGCGATACTTAACCAAATTCTCATTTAAATTAAAACTATATTAATAGAGGTTATCAAAAAGATAAAGTAAATTAACAACTCAAGGATGGTTCACAAGCAGTTCACACGCTAATATGGATTATACCTTTTCAGACACGACGTACATAAACACTGATCATCTGGTTATTGAGGATACAACTTTTAACCTTGAGGAGTCTACAAATAGACACCGAAACGTCGGTTTACATGAACTTATAATAAAAATGTATTTTCCTTAATTCACATATTAAAATTAAATAAACTAATTGCAATCCGCTTTACTAATTCAAGCAATATACAGTATAAACAATGTATGCACAGAAGCTTTCGGCTTGATACGGCCATATTCATCAGTAAGGACAAATTTCAACAAATTAAAAACTCTTTAATACATTAATATACAGAGTTAACAGAAACTTCGTCATTTTCAGCATCATCACACCTCGTCACAGTTTCATAATCCCTTGCATTACTCAGTTAAGACGTAATTGCTTTTATACCCTCTTTCGTCAAAGATATTTACAGTTAAATATTAAAATAAAAAAATTCTTTATGAAAACTAACAAAACCAGTCTTCATACATTGAAATTACAAACATCCTATCAAATTATAAATTCATATAATTAAAATATTTCACCACTATTTGTGGTCTATGTAAGAAAATTAATTAAATAAAGTGTAGTACAGCCATCAGAGCAATAACTCTAGTATGATATTTCAGCCATGGAGTCGAGGAGTGAAGACCATGAATTGCTAAATTTTGTTACACATATGCTTGAAGAAGTCTAAAAAGGAAGATGAAACATCTAAAAGTTTGATAAATGGAAATAAATATACTGACAACAAAGGCTTTTGCAATTCATTTAATTGTCGGTTAAACTATTACTTTCATATAGCGATTTTTTTCATTTATATATACAGAATAATAGATATACTTAATACAATTTTAGATGTTATGAGATATATAATCGATATTCGCAAGTATCGATTCTTTAAAACAGATACTTTTCAGGTACCAATTTCGGGAAGTCGATATAAGCAAATAGGAAAGTACCGATACTTTTCTTACGATACCGAATCCGTTGTCTTGACTGCAAGACGACTGTTCCAGAGAAATCCGCCTAATTTCGTACCTGCTTGTTGTTGAGAATTGTCATGTAGGAAAAATAAACATCTGACACTTCAGCAAAACTTTGATGACGCTTTGTCGTAGAGTTTGTGCGCAAAAGGAACATGGCCCAGCCTTTTTTGTTCCACGAAAAACGGACTTGTAACGTGCCTAGATACGACAAAATTTTATTTCTAAATAAGGATACTTATGTATACAAAAACGTGCAAACAAAACGATATTTTTTTCTACAAAGTATAAAATATCCTTATGATGTTTACATATTTATAGATATACAATTAATTGAATAAAATTACAAACATAACGATATATGTTTTTTCCTTCCTTATTTAGATATATTATCAACCCCGATACGCTCTTGTAATTGTTGATTTTTATTTAGAGTGTATTTTGTTTCTACCAATCAAAATAAATTAACAAAAAATTCGTACGCGAAGAAGATGCATTGTAATACAGACACAGACAAGACAGCGACTGTCATTCCCCGTTTGTTTGAGCTAGAAGCGGCACCTTTTAATTTCATAGACCAAAACAATTTAGAGGTCGGTTTCACTTTAACCACAGGAAAATGAAGACGTGATTTGCAGAGAGGTATGATTCAGTTCGTGAAACAATTTGAATGCGCATACTCCGGAAGGTTTAAACATGTTAGATTGGAAAGGGATATTTTGCTGGAAGTTAAGGAATTCTGCTACTTGGGAAGCGTAATAACTAGGGATGGTAGAAGTATAGTAGACATAAAGAGTAGGATAGCACAGGCAAGGAAGGCATTCACGAAAAAGAGGAATTTACTTACGGGTAATATAAGTGTGAATATTAGAAATCATTGCTAAAAATGTTCGTGATGGAGCGTGGCGTTATATGGGTGCGAAACGTGGACGACAGGAGATCCGGAAAAGAAAAAGAATAGAAGCCTTTGAAATGTGGTGCTATAGGCTAATGCTGAAAATCAGATGAGTGGATAGAATCACTAACGAGGAAGTGATGTGACAACGGATTCGATATCGTAAGAAAAGTATCGGTACTTTCCTCGTTGCTTATATCGACTTCCCGAAATTGGTACCTGAAAAGTTTAAAGAATCGATACTTGCGAATATCGATTATATATCTCATAATATCTAACATTGTATTAAGTATATCTATTATTCTATATATATATATATATATATATATATATAAATGAAAAAAATCGCTATTTGAAAGAATGGGGGAAAGCGAACAATATGGAGGACGTTGACTAAGAGAAAGGATAGATTAATAGCATTAGAAGGAAGTTTGTAGGGTAAGAACAGAAGAGGGAGGTGAGGGATGGTATGCGCTAAGCAGATTAGGGAAGATGTGTGATATTGTAGTTATGCTGAAATGAAAAGGCACGAGATGAAGAGTTGCTTCAAACCAGTCTTAGGACTAAATATCACAAAACATGAAAATAATTGTTCGCTGACGCAAGTACTTCCAAAACATGCCATGATATGAATTACAAACGTGCCTAATAGCGGTAAATTTTCGATAATCTTGTAATATTGACAAAAATTATATTCGCCCACATAATGAAATGTTTCTTTGCAATTGTCCTTTAGCACGTTGCTGTGCACCGTCAGATGTTCTTCTCGCTTGTTATTTGAATGGCATATTCAATTTTTTATAATCGACATGTCTAACGTATAGTTTTTAATTTAACCATTTCATTTCAAAATGGATAGGAAAACATACAGAATTTATATTTAAAAGGTTAAAATAGGCGGGCAAAATTTACTGGGTCGCGGGTTGCTCATTTTTAATGCTCAATGTCAAACGTTTACCGACAGACTAATGCATTGATAAGAATCTATGGTGTACAGATTTATAATACAAAGAAATAAACTAGGTAATGTGAAACTTATATTTCAAGTATTTAAATTGAGAAAGATGAAACTTCAAATGAATGTGTTGCAACAGAAAATTTGGTTTTGGGTTGGCCAAGTTATTTTGTTATACAGCAAGTCTGAGGTTTTGAGAGCGTAATCTGACAAATAAGATGCGAAAGCACGGGCAGCCGGTTGCGTGCAGGCTGCAGGCAGAGCGGAGGCTGGAACATCTGCCACCTAGATCACAATAGCCTGCCTGCCTGCCAGGTGGCACAACTATATAACAAGAACGCAACTTCCTATACGAACAACAACTTATTTAATTAGCACTAGATTTCCTTAAAAAGATACAGTGCGGAACGGAGTAAAATAATAATTGCAGTATTCTGTCAAACACAGTTTTCTGAATTAAAGTTTACAATTATTCACGTGTAAATACTTCAATACATTTAATAAACTTTTCGGCTGAGGCAGTCAAGTAAATGACAGGAATTGTCAAATTTTATTGCCTGAGAAACTCTCAAAACGGAGACGAAACGTAAAGAGTAATAAGTTTATATGCTGACTTATTGGCCGTCTTTTTATTTATTGCAGTATTCTTTGTTTATAACTGAGATTTCCAAGAACACAGCTGCGTTCAAAGATTCAAGAATTTTTTCATTATATTAGTACATTCATATAGTCTTCACTACAATGCTCATCAATATTCACACTTGTCTATGAATTCATTACCTACTTCAGCAGATTTTCAATCTCGACGAATAGAATTTTACGAAAATGACTAATTACGAGTCCCTAAAGGTTACCGCCCTAACGTGTTAGAGTACACTTATCTGTGAGTCGAGAAACATGGCATTTTTGCAGACTTGAGCGGTAATCACAACGACCCATAAAGGTCTCAAATTACTGAAATTTGATGTGACAAATTTATATAATAAAAAATGATGTAGATTTACTTGTTTATATGCTCTTCATAAATATTTAAACGCACGACAAATTATATAAAATATCTTGGTATACATATTCTTAAAAACCCGTGAAAAAACACGGGGATGGAAAAACACCTTCGTAAAAACGTAGAAGGAAATATAGCTTAATAAATTTGAGAATTTGTAAGTTCCCAAATTTGTAACGTCGTGGAGCACTGACAATACCGTGAAATACGCCATATTTTGTTTATTATGCACGTTATTTTACCTGAGCTATATTTTTCTAGATTCAAAGCGTGCGTAAATTTATAAGCATTGATGCGATAGTAACCTTAAGGAAGCCTAGATGCGGATCGAATCGCATCACAGAACTATATAGCCCGGAAACTGGTCACAACAACTCATCTGAAGCATAAAAAAACAGCATTGATAAATTAGACCCGATAGTCAATGGCTTTAAAGCGATCCGCGTTTGCCAGGACACGTCGTATTCTACTTCATAAAACACTAGATAGCGTTGCCCGGTAATTCATTTATACTAGCCCGGTGCAGTATTTAATACAACAGTAATCTCTTCGTCAACACCCGATTAACCCATCAGATAGATCGTCACATTTTTTAAATTTAAATTTTTTACCTCTCCACACCTCCTCTACCATCAAAATCGCATAAATGAAGGTTATAAATAAAATGAACATGTGTATACAAGGTAATTCAAACAATACACCATTCACATTCCTTTGTTCAATGTCCAATTAATTGATAAATTGTACACTCAGTGTGCACACAATTGCAATACACAGAATATATAAGAATTCAGCAATCCAAAACGTCAAACAATGTCAAGAAACGACGCAATTAACTTGCACATTTATTGATGCGGTTCTATATATCGTCAGGTTAAAAATTTGGAATTTTATGTGAAAAATCCAAAAACTATATAAAAAATTGGGTCGAGAATTTTTTTAAAAAATCTGGTCAGTGCTGTAGCTAAGAACCATCCAAGTGACTCCTAGTTTTCAGCATCAGAAATCTCTTCGAACGATGTTTTAATAGGCAGAATCGAAGTTTTTCAGAAACTTACGTTAACATTAGTGACTGGGGTTCTGTAAAATATTAGACTAACCAAAATGTCGGTCGAGATCGCAGAGAATTAGAGTCGGTCATGCAGATATCGGATGCTTGACGCGTAGCGTTCCCGTCACAGGGCGGAAACCTAACTCAGGATATCCGGACTCGCAGGAAACTCTATATACTTCAGGTCTTCGTTCAAAACAATTTCGCTTCCGTGCTACCGTCGACTTAAATCTCAACACAGTCATTTTCCAATAATGTAGAAAAATAGTAGACTATTGAAAACAAAGCAGTGCATGTCAAGATATTGCTTGATCATCTCCCATTAAGGAAGACTGCTTGCTCCTCACCACCGAAGTCTAGTACGCACTACTCACTATAAAGATACAATCAAAGTTACTTCATTTTGCAGCAGCTTGGGAGAGGACTTCTTATCTTTCTCCTTTACTTTTACTATAGTACAGTGAATACACAAATGAAACTGAAAACAATTTAGCATATAATTAGCAATATTTTGTTTAATCCGCAGATTTTGTTTAATCCAGAGCGCTGCCGTCTACGTATACGTAAACGCAAAACCAAGGGAATATATTTACGGTGTACGTTACGATATATTAAATTTTCTTGTAATTTTTAACCAATCTACATCAAAACAATTTTCGAATATCTTGAACGCAAGGATATTTTGACTGTCTTCAAATCCGCACTTTACAAGTCTTTCGATAATCTCGTTCACTCGGAGAAACACGCTAGTATAATAATTAATTTACACAATTTGAAGACCATTTTTCGATAACGCGATACCCAAATCTTTCGCAATTTACAGAGTCAAATACATATTCCAAAAGTAATAATTAAAAAACACGTGTAATGGATCCATATAAAATAACACAGATTGAAAAAAAAACTAACGATGTTCAAGGAATTTCTGCGACGTCTGATAATAGGAGTATCAGTATGGGTAATTAATTCAAGTATACGCGTCGAAGTCTGATCAGATACAAAGAGAGATCTGTATCGAATTAAGTGGTATTTGGAAAATGTAAATGTCGCGTTAGATTTATTGTAACATACTTTATCGCAAATATACGGCAAAAGAAAGATACTTTATTAGCACAAAAACGACGAACAAACTATGTAGAAAAACATTAGGACGAAATGTGCACAATGAAGTCGAGACTAAGTATCAACGAAAAAGAGAACATCTCGACAAATACAAAAAGAGTGCGAGACACAATAAATAAAAATTAGTAAACGCACTGTACACGGTAATTCATACAAGTATTGAAATAAAGTAAAGAATACCCTAAACGTGTCGGGATATAAAAATATTAAAAAATAAGAAAACGTTTCTTACAGAAATTACGAATACAAGACATCTCTAGATCGATGTATCGTAAATGCTAAAAGACAAAGTGCGTGGACCAATACTTTCAAATACTGGAATTAATTTTCAAAAGCTACACATATAATCCAGTCAATTAATATTAAAACTAATACAAATAATTTTAGAAACACTTGTATTATTAAATAAGATATTTACACTACATGAATGTTAGTTAATGTGAATAAGTGAAGACGATCATGAATTATAAATAATGAAAACGATCGCGGGAATATTACAAATTATAAAAATGTACCCTTTGTATTCAGCCAGAAGATGAAAAAAGGTTTCAGGGATTCTTACACAGCAAAGTAAGCAACAACAAGACCAGTTTGTGGAACCCCCTACAAGTTTATAGAGATGCTTCAAAAGACCATGAAAGCCAAGGGTCTCGTAGTCAACTAGACTAGAGTCCACATTTATGGCTGAGTAAAAGGCTATCAAGATAGGTGTACAATTCTGTAACAGGAATAGGAACAATTAACGTCTAGTCATACTTTCCCGCATTAGGACACTCCATAAAAGTTCGTATTCCTCAAATATATAAGGTTGTGGTTACTGTTCAAATATGCTGGAGGACTGTACGGAATATATACATCTAAAACACAAACTCCTGAACGACTGGTCGCCACATTACATCCTAGAAGAAGAAAAAGCTATAAATACACTGCTATTATCCCCAAGGGAAACTAGGCTGTACGAAAATATTTAAATGTAACTAGGATTGTAACTTGGATAATTTCTATCTAAGCTAATGATAGTGTGATATAACATGTAATACGGTTTGCAAGCCGACCTTAAATAATAATAGAAAAAGGACTATGTGCCTTAGAATCTACAATACATGACCGATCTCTGGACACGATTAGGAAAACTTAACATTAGCATCGGTGAAACGTATCATGAACTTGGAACAAAATAAACGCAATTATAGGAAGACACTGCAAATAAAGCTGGAGCAAGCTGTGTTGACAGCAGCTCAAAGACACGTTTCTGGTTTGAAATCGTGAAAATTGAGATGTCGCTATCGAATGTGAAGGAGAGAATTTTAAATCTTAAATTGCGAAGATCAGGTTCATCTTTCAAAGGTCCAGGGAGCATTGTCAAAGGAAGTCTTTATCATAGTTGGACAAGGGACATTACCAACGAGGACTCACTCTATCAGCGAAGATCGGAGAAACAAGGGCCACATTAACATTACAGCAAAAACGAACGCAGGTCAGAAGAGAAATGAATGTGGGTTGAAACATCTGCGAATTGTGATTACCCTGTACAGAAGACAAACAGCAGTAATTAGAATAGAAGATCTAGAAGAGAATGCTGTAATCAAGAAAGGAGTAGGACAAGGATGCAGTCCTTTCGCCCATACTGTTTAACGTATATATAGAACAAGTGATGAAGGTTAAAACGGAATATGGAAAAGGAGTCATACTACAAGGAGAAGAAATAAAAACCTTACGCTTTGCCGACGTTGTTGTAGTATTAGGGGAGTCATAAGAAGACTTGGCTACCATAATAAATGGCATGAAAGAGTTCAATATGAGGATTAATAGAGGGAAAAACAAGGTAATGGAGTGCAGTATGGGAAATAACAAAGCGTGTTAGATTGGTAAAGGGATATTTTGATGCAAGTTAAGGAATTCTGCTACTTGGGAAGCGTAATAACTAGGGATGGTAGAAGTATAATAGACAAAGAATAGGATAGCACAGGCAAGAAAGGCTTTCGGGAAAAAGAGGAATTTACTTACTGGTAATATGTGTGAATATTAGGAAATCGTTGCCAAAAGTGTTCATATGGAGCGTGGCGTTATATGGGTGCGAAACGTGGACAATAGGAATTGCGGAAAGGAAAAGAATAGAAGCCTTTGAAATGTGGTGCTATAGGCGAATGCTGAAAATCAGATGGGTGGATAGAATCACTAACGAGGAAGCTCCCAAAAGAATAGGGGAGGAGCGATCACTATGGAGGACGTTGACCAAAAGAAGGGATAGATTAATAGGCCAAGTTTTAAGAGATGAGAGTCTTGTAAAATTAGCATTAGAGGGAAGTGTGTGGGGTAGGAACAGAGGGAGGCAAAGGATTGATTCTGCTAAGTAGATTAGGGAGTATGTGGGTTGTGCTAGATATAAGGAAATGATAAGGCTTGCGCAAGATAGGTTAGCATAGAGGGTTGCATCAGACCAGGACTGAAAACCTCAACTACAAGTGAAATACGTCGATGTGGTGATTGGAAGACAGCACAATCCATGATCTGCAGTATGAAAACTTCCTCCGAAATGTTATTGGTTTAGAATAATCTAGAGATGGAGTCTCGACAAGCATTTGTATGGATAGTTTTGGAAAAACAAAGACAACTAAGAAAAGGACGATGCCTCCACAGCGTTTCTGTAGCAGTGGAATATGAAAGTTCATCAGTCAAGCAAAGGTTGGAAAAAATACATTAATATGTAAAATAGCCTACATCACTGTCGAAGAGCGAAGTTTTCGCATACTCGGTTTTTAATGGGTAGGTGAACATCCGCTAGAATTGAATGCTTGATGTGATGAGGGTAGTTAAGGCGTGCTAAACACTGAAGCGATACCAAGCAATGAACAATAAACTGAACGTTTTCTCTCTTTCAGTAACGACAACAGACCCACGATGGTTTACTGATTACTAGCTAATGCGATACGGGGACACGCCCACCATAAGGCCAATGCACACTTATTGATAATATTTCTAATTAAGTATAAGTACTTTAGCGATAATAGCTCAATATTAAAGTAGCTCATCCCCTGCGAAACATGTGAACCTCGCATACAGCAGCATCCACTACACAAGCTCCGATGAAGTATTGCACTTTGCCTATGTAACCGTTGGAACAGTTTACAATGCAGCATATTTCACGAAATTAAACAAATTCCTCTCCATAAACTGGGAGGCATGACAAATTTCGAAGAATTTTAGCCACTTTTAAAGTTGTACGGAAGTTGGAGGAAGCTATAAACTGGGCGTGAAATTATCGTAGTTATTTCAAGTATAAATAACTAATGTAGTTATAAAAGAAATTCAATTTTGGCGTAGCGTCGGATGAGCACTATGCAGCACCGTCGTTACTAACAGTGGCGGCGTCGCCTTCGAGCTGACCGTCGGGAAAAACTAATCGGGAAATACCATAGAAAGAAAGAAAAAAAATATAGTGCATTTGAAGTTTTGCGTATTTCAAGCTTCGTGCTATGAATGAAACAATAAAGGTGTACGCGTAATAGCGGTTGGTCGTGCCTAGCACAAGCACTAGCATGCGGTGGAAAACACGCCGAACTAGCGTCGTCGAAAATCAATACCTATATAATAACTAAAATAACGTTGATTTTGAAGATGCAAGTGCGGCGTTACCAGTTACGAGGAATAGGAGAAAACGAAATTAACGACGACGTACCCATGGTGATGATGTCTTGAAGTAGACCGACGCGACGTAACAGCGTGTGTTGCATCTTCTGCTAGCCGCAATCCTGAACTGTCACTGCACTCGGTATCTTTAGCTACAGCGAACTCGGCCACTGTAAATGTACAACATTGACATTCACAAGAAGGCACGCCACACACGACTGCGACTGCCACTGCCGTCGTTCCCGCGAGGGCTCTAGGTGGGGCGGGCGAGGGGAGGGAAGGGGGAGAGGAAGAGAGAGGGCGAGGGCGGGGAAGAGGAAGAGGGGAGCGCGAGCCTCACAAAAAACTACAGCACACCCAGTGGAGCCAACCTTTGCCTCCGAGCGGCCGATTGTTTACTCCGGAGAATTACATAAACAACGGAGAAACACACGCCTGGCAAACGTAACGTTACAAACAAAATATATTACTTCCAATCAGAACAATATACTTTATATAACAATACAATGGAGACACAACAACACGCACACTAGGGTCTTTTTTTAACCATCAATCTGTCCGTAAATGCTTAGTTACTGCACTTAGGACACGCAATTCTACACCATTAACGACATCACCAAAAAATTCCCACATTGTGACTCTTAAAAATCAAACTATGATACATTCCATGTTTCAGGACCACTGACACTTAAAAGAATGAGTGGAAGCACCCACAACCTGTATCAAAAAAGATTTTTTGAATAATTTTTTTTGATACAGGTTACAGGTACTTCAACTCACTCATTTAAGTGTCATTGATCCTGAAACAGAGAATATCATATTTCTTTGAATAATCTGAAAGACAGAAATTCTAACTTAACATGGCCAGCATTTCGTTCGTAGTTATATGTCAGAAAACCACTAAGTATTTGGGTCATTTCATGGCAAGTGGCCTAATTTGAGGAACGATCACCGTGCGACCGTTTCCCATTTTGATGAAATTAGGACAGTTTGTATTACGAAGTCTTAGATGGACATACGCAAACTGTCACTCACTTTAGTAAATTATAATGTCGGTCCATAACAACAACTACCCATGTATTCTATTACAGAAAATCGTGATCTTGCTAATGGTATCAAATAGAAAACGATATCTGGTGCCCCTATGGATAAACTCATTTTTGGCGTTTTCCACTTTGGCGCCAGGTTTGCAGCACCAAATTCATCAAAATATATTTTCTGCAAAACTGAAAATCCTGTGACTTGTAGAGTTATGTAGACATGCGAACTACAAATTATTAATACCGTGCCTACTTTATTTATACCAGCAGTATTCTTTGACAATACGAAAAAAAAATTAGGGAATTTTTTTCCTAACTTTGTAGACCCACACTGGCTAGGGATTATATTTGTTTAAATATTTATTATTATTTTCGTAATCTAAGCATTCGTTTCTTATAAACGAATTGTTAGGGTCCATTCTCGAATGACTGCCTCAATATTGAAGCTCCAAAGTGAGATTTTTGAAACGCCTTCCACACCGACGGAAAAGCCTTCATCTCAGCCAGAAATGCATATTTCGAAATAAAATATGTCCGTCTAAGGCTCCGTAGTACAAACTGTCCAAACTTCACCACCCTAGGCCACGTGGCCACATTTACAAAGTTCCTTTGCAACAAAATAACGTATACTTTCCCGGTGTAATGGCTTAATAAAACATTCTCGATTAATCAACCGGGTGAAGCCAACGTTGAACACATATCAGCCGTCATCAGGCGCATTTTGCACACTGTCGAGGCGATTTCCCCCATTATATAGCATTTGCAATTGATAAAATAGCTATTAAATTATGCTGATTAAAAAATCTTACCTATTGTCTTTTTATCGCTCTTTTTATATTTAATGAATTCCGTATCGCAGAATATAATTGGAAAATTCTTGAACTATAGTGTGTTGAAAGGTGGTTCTAAATAAAAGAGAAACATACAAACTTGTATTTAAAACAAAATATTTCGTATTGTTTATTTTGTTATCCTTCAATGTGTTCCTGGTGTATATATTGGTGGATGTAATTGATAAAATGTGAAAGGGCACTATAAACAAATCGATAAATTTAATTACAAATAAAAAATACACTCAGGACAAACACATTGTAAATTAACCGTTTGGACTGTATGCCCTTTGTTCAGGTAAAATCAAGAGAACCCTATGACGAGGATTAAAGAGAATAAAAACATGAAATGTGATGTTAAAACGACTACAGTTCCTATGCTATTAAAGGGAAGTTGCCTGTTTCAGGATCACCCTCAGGTAGCCTGTTAACCCAAAAGAAAAAGTGTGAATTTGTGCCACTATTAAGGTACGGGTAGTATTATTCAGAATGTAAATGTATTCCAGATTGGGAAAACTTTGAAATCTATTAAAGTACCGGGCCTTTTCACCCTCTGAATGGACTGCGACCAAAGAGATTTTGTGATTGGATTAAAGTACTGTGAGTCATCATACGGGTGATGATGAAATAAGCATTCCGTCGGGAGAGGTAGGGATGAAAAGGGTTATGTTCAAAAACGTTACATACTCGATGCCTCTTAAATCACACGTTGACAGAGAGATTAGAGTGTAATTAAATACTGTACTGAGGTAATAGAAATACGTACCCCGGCAACGCTGAGCACCCAGTTAGTAGAAACTAAAATTTGCGAACTACATTTGGCGATTTGAGTATAAAATATGTATTGTACTAAAATGTAAACTATACGATGTATCTGGCTGACAACGGAGGAGGGAAATAGCTTACGCTGTGACTTCGGCTTACTTCGAAATGTTCTGTAATTTTCAAGGCGAGGAGAAACGTTTCTCTCGTGGCTTACAACACAGTCATTCAAGCTGGAATTCTAACAGTAGGAGGGAGGGACAACTAGAAGAAAAACTTTTAAACTGCTTTTGCAGTATTCCGATATTTAAAGTATTTATCGCAATCGCTAGTTGGCCTGAGGTCAAAGCTTACGTCGCGGAGTCTTTGCCAAGGGGAAACAAGAATTTTGCAGCGTGAACACTGACTTCTAATCCTCTCGGTTTGCAAAAACCACAAGTATTTTGAAATGGCAGCAATGATTTGCCTACCGGAAGAATAGGAGAAAGGATATATGATCGATTGAAAAGAACGTCGTGTTATCGAGTCAGGGCATCCTGTTTACAAGGAACTTGAGCTGCGATACAGGTGAAACTCAGGTAAACAGACCATGAAAAAATTAGCAAACTACGCAGCGATTTTTATTTTTGTATCGCTGGTCTTTCGTCATTTTGACTACCTATGCAATATCGCCCGCTAAAGCGTCCAGGTAGCCTTCCTTGTCTGTGGTGCAAACAATTCCTCTCTGTAATGAAAAATGCTCACGCACATCATTCCGTCTCACTCCCCTCGCCGACCTATGAGTCTATGATGAACTTGCGGCCAAAACAGGCGGGAACCTTAAGGAGTCAGCACAAGCAACGAAATTAAAATAAATTTGGCCCATACAGAATCTAAAAATTGTATTATAAAGTATTTTATATTTTAACATTTTAAAAATTTGTAATAAAGGTTAATCTGAAGATAAAACATTTAAGGGTCTGAATTTCGAACGACTTAGGTACCGTAATTTAAGTCTCCATATGGTCGTTGCAAGGTATCGTTGCTAATTTCTAGTGTACACCTACTTACTAAATTGTTAAATGGTAACTTTAGTTCATTTTAATTGAATAAAATTTTGTTAAAAGTAAATTTTACGAGCGACGGAACTCAAGGGCCCTTGCCCCTTTCATATAACGACCGGAAGGCCTGGCCTCACAACATCAAAACATCTACTGAATTAGCAATTTAAAAATTAAGAAGACGCTAACCAACAATGTCATAAATGTTTTGGATGGAGTAATCTGCGGTCCCAACATTTTGACACTTCTCACTGAAAGCGGAATGGCCTGGTGCGTGACTTTTAGCGACTTTTGGCCCGACTTGTGAACTCCGGATTTGAAAACTAAAATGTAAAAATGTTTCCTACTGGCCTAAATTTAAATCTGGAAGGAGAAATGAGAGGTTTCGAGATTGTTTAGAAAGAATGAAATAGTTGTTGAGTTGTCGTGGAGATGGAGGGATGGGCAATTATTTGTTGAGGAGTCTAGGAGAAGGGTGGGAGTGGGTCGTAAAAGTTAACTGTGGAGAGATGAAAAATAGAGTTGTAGAGTGGTTGTTGAGCGGGCAAGTTGAGTTAGTTGGAGGAATGATTTAGAAGAATGATTTATTGAGTAGTTAGGTGGTGTTCAGCCAGCCGTAGCAGCCAAGACCAATTCAAGAAAATGCCTCTTGAAGGCTCCAAAGGTTCCAGCCAGGTTACCTACGAGTTCCGGTGTGGGTAACGTACTAAATCAACCAAAAATCCATCAGTGCCGTCTACTTTAAATGTGTAAAGAGTATGCAGACGTATATACAAACAAACATGTTGTAGATTGGGAAAATTTGATGATTTATGTTGTATTAAACACAAATATTTTAATTCAAACAAAGGACTTAGGTGCTGTAATTCAATTCTCCAGGTATGGTCGTTGCATGGCATCTTTGCTCAGAAAACCGGTAAAAGTTTGCTTTTCGAGGAACTGATGAGGCTGAATTGGTATCACTTTGAAATTTATTATTATAATAAAATGAACTCCAACCACTTTAGAACAGACATATTACTAGTTTTGTACAAAACAATTTAGCTGAATTACATTGAATTGAATCATTTCTAACAGGGAATTACGCATTCAAAAAATAACCTTTATCCTCTAAATTAGATTTAAAAGACCGGTAAATTTGTATTTTTGTGGTAAAACTATGTTTTAGTAATATTGGCTTGCCAGTTAACCTCTTTTGTATTACGGGGTCAAATAACCGAAAAATAATGTGGCTCCCGTTCGACACACTTTAAATCTCAGGAAATTTTGTAAGGAAGTAAACCCAGACCCCAACTGAAACTGTGCAAAATAGCGCATTGTACAATGGTTTAGAAGTTACAAGACCAACTTCAAAGGGCTGTTACGCGCCACTGAAAGGGCCAATTTTGATCTCTCATTAAATCAGTTCTAGTGGTCAGATAAATGTGAAGCCTGCCTTATAATTACAACTTCTAGACTAGAATATAGTGGTATGACCCAAAAAGTATTACAGCTGGCCGTTCTAATATCTGTTCAATCCAAAGTCGCCACAAAATTTTGTCACGGTTAATTTTGACGTCACTTTGGAGGCCAAATACTCGGCAGCAAAAGATCTGTATGCCACCATATTCTGCAGCCGAGGAGAGACGGCACCATATTAAGACGTGCAGCAACAGAAAAACTATTATTCTCATATCAGATTTTCCTCATGAAAGTACCATTTTTTAAATAATTGGGAAAGACGTATTTTGAGATATTTTAGCCTGAAATTTGGCTACTTTTACAAGTAAAATCTTTTTACCGTTGTTGTATCATCAATATTAAACACAATTATAGTGTGTTAGCCCTTAAGAGTATAAGTCCAAAATTGTTAACATTTCAGCGGTGCGATATGAAGGTGGAAAAATTGTCTACCGGATGTGTTCAGTATAACGTATACTCTCTTAAAACATTCGGTAATGACAAAATTATTATTTGTACTTGCTTTTTTCTTGACTAATACTAATATAGCACATTTTGGACTTACTCTCGTAAGGCCTTATACGCTAGATAGCATTGTTGTTTGCGATAATGCAGTACGTAAGATTTGAAATGTCACAAGCCACCACTAAACAAAAGCCAATAATTCAAATGTGGTTGACTTTTCATTAGGCCTTGTTTATTGCTTCAAATGCGAAAACTATAGTCTGCTAAGTATGCAAAAAAATTAAATTTCTTTTTGAGTTTATCCCCTACCGGTTTTACACACGGACAAAACGATAGCGTGGAATTTACATAGAAGACGATAGAATCTGCTGATAAACACACATGACGACCATATCTGAATTATTTGATTTATTGGTGTTGTTTTAAGAAAAAAGTCAACCAATTATTTAGTTGTCAATGAAGTCAACTGTATCTGCAATATTCAAATGAGGATTTCTCGACTCTAGGCAATTGAAGTTAGCTTTTCCATTGGCTTGTCAGTGTAGCGGTGTAGCCTGATGGGTTTTGAAGTAGAGGATACGAGCACGGCACGTGTGACCGTAATTAGTGGGCGGTTTAGGATCAGCAGTATCGTCTTACGTCCTACGCAGTTCAACGTTCTGCTCGTTAGCCTCAAAATAATACCTTTCATGGTTTACGAACGGATCAATTACTAACGCACTTTAGTCTTTATGTCGCGCAACACGCGGTTATATAATATTTTGATGGCAGAGAAAGAAAATGAAATACAAGACATGCCTACGCCATAAATAAAACACTACATTCAACAACCTTAACGTCCATCAGTAGGCTAAGTCCGAATCGGAACACTGATTCATCTCTAAATAAATTATAAGGCTAGTCAAGGAACCCATAATGAAAAAGAAATTATTTTACTAAAACGACCGTAAATTATATAAATATTTAATGTTTGGAAAAATATCAGATCACCAAAAAGGTGAAGAAATATACGGCTATTTGTAGTCAGGCCTGAAGAACTCTAGTAAATGGTAAATATATTGCTGCTATCTTGAAATACATTAGGGGTTCGATATAAGATTACGCTACATGATATAGTCGTATAAATAATAGGCGCAATTTAAGTGGAATGATCACACAAGCCATCACTGAAGCTCAGCCAAAGACCATGATCTGAATATAGAAGATTATTAAACTAGAATAATTTGGACCGCCCCCGGGAATCGAACCCGGGATCTTCCGCTTAGTGCGCTGTGTGTCTACCCACAGTGACACTCAGAATCGCCGACAGGACCAGGTGAGAGTTCTGTACAAGCTCGAGCAATAATCTTCACAATCTTAACTCTAGGAAAATTGCAAATTCAATTTCGTGGCCTTTGACCGAGCTTCTCTGTTTAAATTAAAGCCATACATCTTTTATCATTATAATCAACATTCATGCATAATAACTAACGTCCAAGTTGAAAGACAACAGAGTTCAGTTCCGGCCTTCGGTTGCTGCGACACCAGGGAATAAAATTTCCGGGAATCCAACCGTTCCTGCAAGTAGCACGAGGGTGTCAGGAAACGGAAAACTCTATTGGACATCTCTCATCGTAGGCTTGGTCTGTGTACCGATCATCTGGAGTACAGGGCATCAAATAGCGGTACCGTAAAATAGAACTCTGGTGTTACAAAATTTAACGTTGGAACAAAACCAATATATAAAAATGTGTAAGGAATTATGTTAATGTGAATGTTAGTGGCTATGATTGAAAGGACATACGTTTGAGTGGAAATTATGTTATCGCCAAATGATGTATTTGCTAAGCGTAAATAGTAAGATGGATTGTCGAGTGTTAGCGCAGTTCACTAATCCCTCAGATTATCAGCGAGGTTTAAACACTTTGCGGCTCAAGCGCGGTATTGTATTTTTAAAGAAATAAAAGGACTAACAACGACACTGCAAGACCAATCTCAGCCACCACTCAATCAGTAGTAAAGGGAGGAAAGAGAGACCAATTGAAAGAAGAATAAGATCCTGTCTATCACTGGACTATATTCTTTAGATATTATTAATACAGTAGAGAACTTCAGTTGTCTGAGAAAGTTGTTCTTTTTATTATTGTGACAATTCCTTTAATGCATTTCTTTTTGTTAACAGGCTACATGAGGGTGATCCTGAAACAGGCAACTCCCCTTTAATAGCATAGGAAGGGAATTGAAAAGGGGAGATGCGGAAGGTAGAGCAGGGTAGCCAAGGGTTAACTAGGGCCCCCGGGCTATGGTTTAAGGATCCTACCCGGTGTTTCACCTAAAGAGATGCAGGGAAAACCCTAGAAAACCTGCATCAGGTAGGTCGGGCATTGGGTACTATTCTCACGCCCTTCCGAATGATGGGAGACGAGTCTGCTGTGGGGACGCAGCATTCCCTTCTCCGTGTCTCTACCAGTTTCAGGAGGCAGTTAGCCGACTGATCCAATGGGATCAGCGGTCAGCTCTTGCCATATGCCCAAGGTCTTTGACCCCGGTACATATACCTCCTGAAATAGGTGAAGGTGCCTCGGCATATGAGAACATTAATAAAAAGTACCCAGAGAGAGTGCGAGGCATTAAGAGTACTTCATTTATATATAATACCAAATTCAACTACGAGAGGTTTATGAACCGCACTTCAGAATGTTTATAATAAAGAATATTGGCCTGCATCACAGAATGTAAGTTGAAGTACGGTTTAATGGCACAAAATATTATAAAGTAGTTTAAATTTTTCCAGTATATCTAACATATATGTGTAGTTTGGTTTATCCACAGTTTTTGATTATCCGCGCCAATTGTCTCCAATATTACCACGGATGTATATAATAATGTAAAGGACGAAAAGAAACTATATGATTTAATTAGCTTTATTACGATTCATAGTCAAATACAATTTAATAGGCATGTCTTAATTTGTAAAAAAATCATACGACCACGTCACGTTAAGAGAGGAAAGAAATATTGTATTACAATACAACCAACGGTTTACAATGAAATTAAGTTTTAAATGAATGAAATTATTATTACGATCTAACGTCATGATTATATTTTTATTACGGAGTGCGTCTTAATAAATGCGTTGTGGTAAGAACGAATTATTTCTCAGACTATAAAAGTGAGGCACTTACTCCAATTATTGACGAAAACATTAAAAAAAATATATTGCACAAACGATGGTGGTGCCCATATGTGAAAGACAAATTATGAGTACCATTAAGTTATATTTTAAATTGAATTATTTAAAACTTTTCATAAAATTACTGTTTAATCATTCGATGTTCCCGTCATTAATCTTAGCGATTTGATCTTAGCTAATTTGTACAGCTTTATTTAAAAGATAGGTCTGCAATATTTGAGGACTGGTGGAGGGTGAAAACTAATGTCCAACACGAGTGGTTGTATCAGCAGGCCCGTCTTTCCGACTTTGTGCTTTATCTGTGTCCCCCGAAGCCAAGACCTCGATTTCATCCACCGATAGAATGGCTGCTCAGCTCTTACATACCCACTGAAACAATACATGGCTCAACCCCACGGTTTCCAAGTACACGTCACGAGCAGATAACTCACTCATAGATTATGATTACAAAGGCGTTCGTACATTTATAGTTACTTGGATTGATTTGAACGGAGCAGAAAGTGATATTTTAGATCAGAATGTGAATGTAAAATATTTGTCCATAAAACTATTTACAGGAATCTAGTAATAGATAATAAAATATAAATTTCGCGTCAGCCATCCGTAAACTATAACCCCAGGACCCTACTCAACCCTTGGCTGCCATCTTCTCCCTTCCTATGCTATTAATGGGGAGTTGACAGTTTCTGGGGGATCCACATGTAGCCTCTTTTACCCAAAAATATAAATTCAGCGTCATAATCTTGAGAAATACATTTAATTGACTGGAATTTGTCAGTTTTTTTGTTACATTATATTCCAGATCAAAATTAGAATCATTTAAGTATTAACATAGTCTGGAAGATATTGTGACACGTATTTCGGAGGCGATCTAATAAATAAACGAGAAACGATTTACTTGCATTAACTTACCACGTGGTAATAATACCACAACTTAAAAATAGACAAATTAAATAAAAATTAAGATTTAACAATTATACATTTATTCAAAAAAAATGAGCTAAGTTAAACAAATATATATTGCCACATACTCCAACATGAGATTATACCGTGGTTAGTGTTTCGGTATGGAAACACGAATATAAATTTTGATGCAAAAAACAATAAACTTAGCGTCGCAAAAACTCCAGGAAAGCAATTTCCGACGGCTTACCACATGACTGGAAGCAAAAGACCGGTTCATTCGGCCACGTGGTACTCATCTGCTTCTCTTCCCGTTCTTCCACGATCCTTGTTCTGTAAATTCTAACCTAAAAGTGACCCTCTGCCTCTTCTGTTTTCCTCGTTTTTTACAGTTCACCTAATTATTGTAAAACAGGCATTAGCATCACCACCCAAATCTGTTATCAGTTTCCTAATTGCTTGGTGGAGAACTTTTCCCCCATCTGGTTAAATACTGGCCTTTCCGGGAAAACTGGAATCTGATTCCCGGAATTCCTTATCTGTGACTTACAACGCTTTTAACAGACGTACATTTAACGCAGCAATTTACGATAATACAAATTTAAAATAAGAAATGAAATAAAAAATAAATAAACTCAGAGAAGTGCGCTATAATATAATTATCAATTACTCCGATATATTGAAGTCTGTTAGAAAATGATTAACAACAGTTTACTCCAATTATATATATATAAATAAAACGCAATGCAAGCTGTGCACCCCAGACTTTAGATACCGGGAGTCATCCGAACACATTACTCGTAAAGTTAATCCTTATTTCGTAGAGTGAAGAGTGTAATACGTGTAATTACGTGTAAATTGTTGGTGAGTCAGCTACAGGTACACAAGATCTGTGGTCTCGGGTCCGGTCATGATTTATCCATTTGATCTAAACGGTGGAAATAAAGGAATAATTCTCAAATTAAACAATATAGTATCTAAGTATCGTAGAATATAAGAGAAACAAACTGGTATTAATCAATTGTTTAATCATATGGTTCCTGTAGCACAAGGAAGAAGTTAATAAACTGAAGTGAACTTAAAAACTAACCTTCATCTTCCTCATTGGCCCTATGTAGGGACCTGGGCGACAAGGACTAATGCGAGCTTGTGATCATTTTGTGAGACATTACTATTTTTTGGAGAGGCACGTGATGAGCGTTGCGATTCTCCTTCAGTCTCAACGCAGTTTTCGTGTCAATGACGAACGTCCGTGCCCTTGCCGGGATTCTACCCCGAGACCACTGTAATATGAAACGGTGTCGCTTTCCGCTACACAACAGTAGGCCGGCACTTATAAACTATCCATTGAATTTTAAAGGCAATTCTGTCTTTTAACAAAGCCGTGGATCATATCTTGACATAGAAAAGTATCAGTTATGGCAAAGAATTTACGCGTGTTCCGTAAAACAGAGAATACAGTGGCGCCCAAGAAAGAGGTTACTATTGCATCATGTATTAGTGTTTGAAAGAAATAATTTACTCATGTATTTACAATTGAATGAAAGCGTATATTAACAAATTGTAGATACAATTACCCTGCAGATGCGACCCAAAATAAAGATTAAATTGTTTCCAAACGAATTACGTCTTCGGAGATCCCCGAATTTCTTTAAAGACTTTATCGACTAAGTCTATTCGGCAAAACGTATGAAATCCATCGGTCAGTTAACCGACTCATATCAAGAAAATGTCATCGTAAAGTCATGTAAATGAATTCGGTCTCTGTCACGATTTGTACAGTATTACCATCCAACAAACCAAATAAATTTGTTCCTGTTTCCATAACTGAATAAATGCCAACTGCGGTGATGTATCATTCAAGTACACATGGAAAGCTGTTACCTACTGCAGACATGAAAATTGCGAACTAGTTTGCAAGTCATTTCATTGTGTATTTTACACGCTTTTTGATTAACTATAAAAAAAACAAAGTAAACGTTTACATCCAAATGTTTCTTAAATGTAGTCCATATCAACAAGATCTATTTAGATAATCGCTTTCCACTCGAGTCATCAGTAGCAGTATTTCGTGTTTGAAGCGTTTCTCATTTATTTTATCTTCCGCGCTTATCTACTCAAACACCATTTATATTTACACGCAGTCCATCTGGTGAAAAAATCTCTAATGTGTACTCTCTGGATAACACTCAGAGCACTGCCTCTTAAGGTCGATATAAAGAAGCCATCAAAAAGGAAGCAAATAGTGGAATAAATATCTCCAACTCTATACGTCGTAAAAAAAGTGGGAAATGAAAAAGTGTTCTTCTCGAAGGGGGACTTCCAAACCAGATTCACCACTCCTACCTCCTGGGGTTTGGGAGGGGAGATAAAATATTTAAAAGATAACCCCCCACTTTTTAGCAGTTTTGAATTCTCCATAAACAGTCACATTATTCTTAACAACACCTTAAATTGTCCCCAAACAATCACAATGTAATATACACTCAACATCAATCATTTAAAACATTCTGGGAGCTTTCGTCCTTAAAGCCATTAAATATATGAGTATAATAGTTTTTCTGTTCCTGTACGTCTTAATGTGCCGCTTTCTTTCCTCGGTTACAAAATATGGTGGCATATGTATATATATATATATATATTGCTGCGTCTAAATGACTTGAAAATATGTCCCGACAAAATTTTGCAGCCGACCTCCTGAGGTCTAGTGGCTAGCATCGCTGCCTCACAACTCACCCCCCACTCCGCACTAACATAAGATATATTATTCATGAGACACTACATTAGTTTTTTTTTTGTATTTAATTTTATCATAATCTCTAATTGAGATAATCGAAAACTAAAGTATACCCTCTAAGAACTTGATAAGAAGTTTCTATGACCATAGCTAACTAAGCTAGCCCCCCCTACATTTAATCTCGGGTATAATTCAAAGAACAGATTAATAATCCCTCCAGCAAAAAACAAAATACACAAAATCTCCCCCACCGTTTATCTATCTATCTCAAAATACTACCTAATCACATTGTTGTGTGTGTTACCCCTACTTTAATATAAACAATACTTACATACACTCTCAATCTATACCCCGCCCCTTACTTGTCAAATTACATTAACACTGTAACATAGCACCTAGACTCCATGTATACTACTATTTTTCAACTAGTTTTAAGTGATCCAAGGCCTCCCCCCCTCCCCCATTAACTCTTATCACATTCATACTGATAATAGATGACCTTATCAGAGCGGAAGCTGAATACAAAAACGGTCTTTGATACCGAGATGATTTTTCTAAAGAACCGCTGTTATGCCAAGACATTACCTAAAAACTCTAAAGTTTATCTCCCCACAATCCCGAATATACTAATTTTTGGTCTCTTTCCCCCCCCCCCCCCCCCCCCACCCCCCCCTCATACAGATAGAAATCTCTTCACACCTTAACTTTTTTAAAATGAGTAAATTAATAACACAACTACACCCTACCCGCCAACATGAAACAATTCAAATGTTTATGCCTCAGCTAATAGTTTAGATACATCCAAACTAAGTAAATGCTCCTGTTCAAGTGTTGGAGTTCATTTTATAATAATAACTACTACGATAGAACAAAGTGATCCCCCAACTCAACCTCCAAACGCCTAACTCGAAAAAGCAAATCTTTTACGGTTTTTTGTGAGCCCCCCCCCACACGATCCGCCCCCCAATCCCCCCCTGCCCAACGACATACCCTCGGAGTAAATTGAATCTACAGAACCTACCGCGCTCTTGTTTCAATTTAAAATACGTATTTGTGTGTTCATATAATAACATATATAATATATTCATATAATTCCCAAGTCGTCTCCATCTTTGATTTGTTTGTTAATTTTACGTCACTGCAATACAACGCTTTAACAACAATTATATGACCACAGGCAACTGATTCGGATTTTTGGGTGATCTTAGTCCTACCCGGATTAAACCCCCGATCTTTGCGGAACATATTCTCCAGCATTTGCGTAAATTGCATCACGCTCTCATAGCTTGGAAAGAGACCATGCACACAAGCGCAAGCAGGCATTGTCTTGCAATTTGCACCCATTAAGGTCTGTGCTACCGGAACTGGATCGCTCTCTCTCATATTTCGAAAACTCACCTACAATTTATTGACATTCATGGACTTCTAATCATTTCCTTCTCCATTCACTAATCTCAACTTGCCCCGCGCAACATCTCTCTCCTCATCTCTGACTAGCCACGCTTTCCTTCCATCTTTACTCCACTGCCAACTTAAACGACAAACTACACACCCCCTACACCCCAGCGCCGCACACGATATCAATCAAACAATTTAAATACCCATCCCCCTCCCAATACTACCACGATACAAACACCTCTTACAACTATTTCATTCTTTCTAAACAATCTCGAAACCTCTCATTTCTCCTTCCAGATTTAAATTTAGGCCAATAGGAAACATTTTTACATTTTAGTTTGCAAATCCGGAGAAGTGTCAAAATGTTGGGAACGCAGATTACTCCATCCGACACATTTATGACACTGCTGGCTAACGTCTTCTTAATTTTTAAAGTGCTAATTCAATAGATGTTTTGATATTGTGAGGCCAGGCCTTCCAGTCGTTATATGAAAGGGGCAAGAGTCGTTGAGTTCCGTCGCTCGTAAAATTTACTTTATCAAAATTTTATTCAATTAAAATGAGCTAAAGTGACGCCTTAACAATTTAGTAAGTAGGTGTATACTAGAAATTAGTCAGCAAAGATTACACAGAATGTAAAAGGGTTTTCATTTCCCGTATCCAAACAATTTATTTTTACAAAGACGGACAAAACTAAAGAATTATTAATTATTTCGTCCGAGGAATATAACTTAAAAATGGATACTTTGCGATTAGTTGCCTTATAAAACAACTGGAAACCGTCCAAGTATTGAACTTGATAAGAAGGAAAGTTGTAGTAATTTTGAATAGCTAAGTCTAAACTTATAGTATTTTGCATTAAAATATGTCATTCCTAAATTGTGTTAATTATTAGTATGGGTGTAATTCACACCAAGCTATTTAAATCGTGGCGAAATTTCTGTACATTTAATAATCTTTTTGGCGGAAGGAGTCAAGGAGTGAAGGACATGAATTCTAAATTTTTTGCCAGACGAAGTCTCAATAGAGAGACGTAACGTGGAAAAGAGCAATAAAATTATATGCTGACTCATTGGACGTCTTTTTATGTACTGTAAACTTTCAGTCTGAAAACCATGTTTCAGTAAGTGAGGCTTGGCCTGAGAATTTGCATCTAAATCTGTTAACATTTAGCAATTTTGAATAATATTTTGGATTAAAAATGTCATTCGTAAATTTGGTTAAACATAAATACGGGTATAATACACACAAGGTCTTGTGTTTCCGTGAAAGTAAAACACCATTATATTACTGAAGTTAATTGGGACATTCACAACATGAATTTAACAGGAAGTGAACAATGTGACGGTGTTTTGCAAACGAAGAAAAAATCAGTGTCATAAAAATATGGTTGCAGATTAAGCGCAGAAAAGATAAGAATTTTGAGGCAACTGACCAGCCAGTCTTGACTCTCGTACTGGAACAAGTGTATGGTCGATTTTGTTCTATGTTTAAACCCCTAAATTTCGTTTGTAAGTGAATGTGTGTCCAATGCTCTGTGAGGCGTTGAGCATAATGAAGGAGGCGACCGTGAAAAGCGAACCCAACCTATTCTTCCCACACGACACGGGGGGAAACGTACTCAAGGCCCTTTGTCGATTCGCACACAAGCGACCTTCATCTCGACACAAATTTGCGGAAAATAACGACGTAGTGCTTAACAAAAGTATAAAGAAACGCTCGCTAATACATATTCAAATGACAGCTGCAGGCTTTCCGCACCGCTCCCGAACACGTGCAATCAAATGACAAGTAAATTATCTCCTTGCTCAAGCTATAACTCTTCTCAGAGCCTTGAGACATATGAAAATTAGTTGAAATGCCCGTCAATTACGGACTCTCCCACTGAGTGGGTTACATCTAGACGATCCACCCTGAATCAATTACAGCATTACGATTGAATGTTGCGGCTACTGAACTGGATCTAGGAGTTTGCCTCTCCCATTACTAAAGTAGGTGATTCATTAATTGTGAAGAAATCCGCAAAGATCCTCTTTCTAAAGCGTCGCATATTTAAATTAATCTCTGTTACGGAATATCGAAACTGGCATTAAATTTTATCATAAGTAGTGTAAAGCCGGGTAACGGGGCCAGGCTGGGAAAAGTGACCATTGCTTATTTATTTTGTCTTCAGCAGCAGTGACTTACCGAGAAGTGGCCAAACTTAAGTGTAATCGACAGCATTAGTGTTGTCAGTGACATTGACATAGGAAGCTTGCTCCGTTATCTTTCTGTGAAAACGTTTAGGTTTTTCGATCGTTTGATGTAAGGCAAGTCGCGTTATTACTTTAATTGCTTCACTTTTATGTGGCCAGGGTGGCCACTTAGCTGTTTATCCCAATGAGAATTAAATAACTGCATATTCTATGCATAGTTTCTACTAAAATAACTTTCAAGAAGAAATGGAAGAAAATTTCACTGACGAGGACAGACTGTTTTTACTGCAAGGAAGCGTATTCTAGATCTATAGAAAATTAAGGATGGGTAAGATGTCGGAGCTTCATGAACTGTGTGCTGCTTGTGATGAGAACGAATTTTGTACATGACAATGTTTTCGAGTGTATAAATTGTGAATGAATCAAAATGAAATAGTAACCCATATTTAATCGTTGATTTCTCTATTTACACCATTAGGAATAATTATTACTTAATGTATTGCAACACGTTTCTATCCCATTCGTACAATAATCAGTGGTGAAATAAAAACTGTAAGTCTACAATTTTTAAAAAACTAAACAGTCTATTTGGGAATAGTGGCAAAGGGCTGGCAGTTTACTCCATTAGGTAGGACACTATGTAAGCAGAAAAGCAATTATATAACTAATAAAACATAATTTTATCTTAGCTATAAATATTTGCTGTGATACATTACAGTACGTCGATTCTAGATATATTCTAGGTATATGCCAGAAGCTTCTCTCAATAGCAATGGTTTCATGATAATTCCACTTCCTATAGAGTGGCCACTTGACGCACAATTCTCCTATACGTATATATAAAACCTCAGTGTGTTAGTATTTAGGAGACGAGTAATCATCTTCGTTGCTGTTGAAATGAAAAGATGTTCGTTGAACGCATTTCTGTTTTCATTGAGCACGATATGATAGAGTAATCTGTTAGAGTCGTGAATAAAATAGTCGAGGAAGAAAGACATTAGAACGGAGAATTAACAAGTATAAATTAATAACCGCGATATTCATTTCTTTACATGTGCTTCAATTGATGATTTAGGCTAATGGTACGACGAAGGCAGCAGATGACGTCACTTCATGACTGAAACAGCAGTTTTTTTCTTCTTAAAGCTACCTATACAATCCGGTGAAATATCACAGATATATGTATGGTATATAGAGGAAAACATATTTAGTGCAGATAATCTATCTAAAAGTTTTTTTGTTAGTGTTTAATTTTAAAAAAGGTTGAACATTAGTTTTAAATACCTTCTCTTGTCACGTGTTGAGAATAGGGTCACAGGCAATCACAGACCAAATTGCACGCTAGTCGAGAAAGAAGCTAAGTGAGCATATGAAATAAGTTTACACCAGGTACATTTCAGTATTTTATTTTAATAAAACGATTGTAAATATATACACACGTATGTTGTGAATATTTTGATTTTGACATATGGTAAATAGAATTTGGCTAAGAAAGCAATCCTATTTTTCAATTCAAATGACTCGTTACATATTATCGCGTTACATCTTCAACTAGCGTGTCATGTTAGAAGCCCTTACATCATCCTCTGCACAGTACTAATGAAACATGATTATTCTAACTAATTAGCACGTTGTTCAGCGAGGTCTCACCCGTGCATATGAAGAGACTGAAACGTTGTGCAATAGTCTCGAGGTCTCGATCATTTGAAACTTCCTCTTTTTGCAGAAGAGGGCGACACGGCGCTCAGATAACGTGTCATTTGCTTGATATGCTTCAGTGATCATTTCAAAGCTGATCACACGTACGCTTTTCAAAACTTACTTTTCATGATAGTGAGTTTAATAATGTCGCAAGAAATTCAAGATTAAAATTCAACATCGAGTAATACCTGAAACGTTGAAAATACACGAGGGAAACAAACATTATTGCGTCGTTTATATGCCCATTCACTCAACTGACGTTATACAGCGATGACATTTCACCGATTAAACATATTCTTTGTATATTGTATAGTACTTTATTATTAATCATTTGGCGAACATCATAATTGACCCTGTTAAGATATTTAGATCCAGGTCGACGTGGATTAACTCGGCGAAGAGGGTCAAAGTTCGATTCTCGGGTCCGGTCGTCATTTTTTCATTATCCTCAATTTGAATTGAAAAGAAATTTTCCATCAGAGAGAGAGAGAGAAAATAGTTGATCGCTATTGAGGAAATTGGTCTTGAATCTCGAGATAAACTGAAAGAAGACAGCGGAAGTCTGTTCGATAGAATCAAGGATGAAAACCTCAAGGTGAGACCAGTTGTGATTTTCTTGTAAGGAAGTCAGCTCCTGGTAACCAAGCCGGAGCCAACGAAGGAAGCAGACCCCTCTCAAACACGGAAACCAGGTATGTCAGTGCCAATTAATGCATCAAAATGCGTCTTGACTTTTTTTTTCTGCGCAACAATCCCCACATTCATGACCCTGATGCTGAGCTAGTTGTGGCACATTAATGGACCCCCAATTTGTATTTATATTAATCGGAATTAATAAATTAATTTGTTTTAATGTTAAAGTAATAAATTAGACCTTATTTAAATTAAAAAGTAACTTCCTCCTCGTAATTTCCCATTGTAGTTGCATTTTTCTAAACAAAATTTATTTTAACTACAGAAAACCAGCACAAGTTCACATGCCTCACACATTACGCTAGTGTGACAATGCTGGGAGTTTTTAAGGTCCCGCCATCCTGCGGGGCATCTTACAATTTCTTTTCTTTGCAGATTAAAGATTGTCTCTTTATAGCCTGCAATGTTTCACGAAATTAGTTACAAGTAACGTTCAGAACATGTTCTTCATGGCACTAGACTGGGCCGTATCGTATGGGTAATTTACTGAGAAATAGTTTTATTATCAAAGTTGTACAGTCGAATAATGTGGGGATTGTTGCGCAAATTGTCGGAACACATAAAAATACTACTGATCAAAAATTGAAAACATCTTGTTTTTTCAGAAAATTTCAGCTTATTAAAAAATTAGTATTTTCAAGCGACTGGTAATTAAAACAGTTATTTATATTAAAAATATTACGATTAAGAATTTTTTAATTAGTATTTCAAATTTTATATTCATATAAGATGTACGATTGAAATAAAAATACAACCAAGAATGGAACCACGGACTCCACCTTTACAAGACTAGACCGCTACGCGCTTGTCTACGAGCGGTTCTAATGTGTATCAAAATTAACCGAACTTATAGAACTCAAAAATTTTGAAAGTCAATATTCTCAAGTGTTTGAGAACTCATCGTATTGCTTTAGAAAATTAATGACCAGATACCTTCAAATCGTATAAGAATAAAAAATATCGGTGACCCTCTAGCCGTAACTTCCCCACTGTAAGATTATTTGCCTTAACCATGGCTCATGAATTCAAGAATGTTTAACCTTATTGATTTATAAGGCCGGGTTTTCCCAAACTGTGTTCCGCGGAACCTGAATCGGTGTTCCGCAAAAAGTCTGGAGTGATTCTATCTATACTATGGATTATAATTCCCTATTATAATACCACTTCAGCTTGTAACACGAAAACTCCGTTTGCATCTAACGGGAGAAGGTGGAATCATTTCTCACACCTTTAGTTTTCTAGCTTGTTTCCGAACCGATTCAACAACGTTACAAAACAAAGAAACCCTATTGCTCGTTTCCCGCTATAATAGGAAATATGGGTTACAATAAACAAGTGTGGGCGTGTTCTGTCAACTAGAATCCTGTACGAGTAATGTAGATTACCAAACCCCTGAATTATAAATATTTATTTAAAATAAATAAAAATACATATTACTTTTTTTATTACACTAATTACACTAATAGCCTGTTTTCTTGAATATCTATAACAGGCCTTATTTTCATTTCTTACAAGATTTGTGTTACAGATTTATTCTATTTTTGTTATAAATATTTATTTAAAAATGTTTAAATAAAATATTTAAATAAAAATACAGACGGTCATCTTTTTATTTATTTTTAGGTTAAAGCCAGGAAATTATATTTGAATATATTATTTAACTTGACAATTATCAGCTATGGCCAACAAATAAATCAACATTATACACATTTGTTAGTGGAATGTAATCCAAGAGCGCATATTTACAGTCTCTCAGCACCATCTAGTACAGCCTGTTCTCAAACGGAGGTCCGAAGCAAAATTTTAGCTAAACATAATTTATATTTTTGTTGTATCGAATCGGTGTTATGGGAGTCTTTGAATTTGATTCTGACGTTTATAATGAGAATTACATTGACGCTCATCCCCTAACAGAGCGATGGGAAGGGGTGAAACACATATTTGAAGGCCATAATTAAGATAAAATTTTGTTTGTGTGTTCCTAGCGACCCAAAACCAAACGGATGGAACAATGTCGACCAATTTATGAACAAGTTTTCTGTGTAATACACAGCCAAAACCATTTGGGGCGCGGACGCAGGTGCGGTAATTTTTAAAAATTAATTAACTGAAGTTATTTTCTGAATTAATTTGATAGCGTCCTGTTAATTTGTTTGGATATAATTTCAACCCTATTTATCATGAGGGTGTAGGGGGCGTCATATGAAAAAAAAGTGAAGTTGATATCCTATCGGAGTCTTCATTCTGACATTTTGAAAGCGAATTAAATTGCAGTTCATTTCCTAAGAGGAGGATTGGACGGGGTAAAACACACTTCTGCTTAAAACATTTAAAGGATAGAAAAATTTTGACTAAATTTTGTTTCCATGTTCCTCGCGACCCAAAACCAACTGCTTTGGAGGTAAGACACGGCTACTACCGCTAGGAGAAGGGGTGCAATTTTTATATGTATAAAAACTCCTATTTTAGTCGAAATTTCTTGAGGCCAATTAGTTTTACAGTATTTCCCCGCCAATATTAGTGTATAATTTCAACCCCTTTCAGCATGTGAGGGTGGGGGTGAAAGAGAGTCATATGAAAATAACAAGGAAAATATCGAGTTTGCTGTCGAAACCGGTGTAACGCGAGTCTGTGTGTTACATTATGACATTCAATATGAGATTTTAGTAAATTTAATCCATTAAGGGGGGAAGAATTTTTATTCCGTTAAAGTACTGAATATATTTTCAATAGTGTTTTTTTCTCTTTTTCGAAATGAGAGTATATTTGAAGTTCATATTGTGACGTTTTCGATGCCGGTTTGATCACGTTTTGACCAAGAATTAAATAATGTACCGGGAAAATTTAATTAAATACCTCGGTAACGCCGAAACCCTAGCTAGTTTATTTATAAATTGGGCAAGATGTAAAGGAATAATTAATATTTACAACTCCAATTAGAGATTTTAAAGTATTTAGCTTAGATAATTAATTTTGCAGAACAGCCTTCCAGGCTGAATTAAAGTATGAGGACAAAAGTTTCGGCCAGACAGGAAATAGGAACTCGGGACATCAATCTTTCTCATCAGTGTATTGTCATTTCATTACAAAAATTATCGAAATTGTACAATATGAGTAACGAGGACAACGAAGGCGCTGGAATTTTTTTATTATATATTTGTTGAGCCTTGATGGAAGTGCTTACCTTGGGCCAGAGGATGGACCTGGCGCGTTTCGAAGCCAGCGTCTCGGTGGTCGCTGGGGCCGCCCGTCCGCCGCGGCTCGCTCTCTACAATCAGATCGAATTGCATTCACTGCACTGAAATGCATACCAGATATAAAGATACTCTACTCTACTCTACTAGTTATAAACCAGGATTTAACAAGCAAAGTAGGCATGATTAGGAACAGGGAAACTCAATTCACAATTGACGAGTAATTGACAAATACAGTTTTGGAAGGGGAAACAGATAAATAGGCAGTTTGACGACGGTACTTATATTTACAGTGGCCAAGTCTCGTTAAAGTGAATGGAGAAAGTACGGAGGAATTCGCCAAGTGCTCATTACTACGATTTCCTCCAGTGCAGCAATTGTTTGTGTTGACCTGAGTGGTGTAATTTGAGTGGAATGGATATTGGAAAGGTAGGGGAGTCCGTATTGGAATTGCCAGAGTGACGGCGAGGCCGCAAGCAGACCGACAAGGATAACACCTGAGGCGGGCGGATATAAGGTTTCCTGCGGGGCTCAGGCGGGATTCGAGCCACGTCTTATTCAATAACTGCGACATTCTTCACAGTCCACGTCGACATTTACACGCCCGCTAATTTTGCACAAATATTCATACTCTATCCATTCGATCAAATTGCCTCCTTGTTGATAGTTTTCTGTCTCATAGCATTACCATTCAAATCTTCTGATTTCCGTTTAAAACAATCAAAACTGTTCTATGGGCATTTTCCCTAACCCATCTGCTAAAGTAGGCACGTTAACAGGTGAATTATATGCACTATTTTAATTTTGTAAATTCATTAATTTTAATATTGTATGAACTAGAACAATTATTGTACTAACTGATAAGAGTAAAGATAAAAGTTTTTATGTGAATAAAAAAATTGGCATTTTGGTTATTTACATTTTGTCTGAGCTGTCCTGAACTCTGTTTTTTTATTTGTTTTATTTTTATATATAAAAACTATTATCATACAGATTATCAGTTAGGCCAATATCGATACAGTATATACAATATTTTTAAAAAATCATGAAAATAAGATATGGTATATAATTAACATGGCTGCGTGAGGGTAGGTTAATCCGTTTGATTAACCTACTTTAGCCGAACGGGTTAGGTTTAATTGTATCTGAGGGGCATACGACGTGGGTGTGTGAGGATTGACAAGCAGCGAACTGATTTTTGGAGGATTAATGAGGATGTGGTCTGCGGGCATGATGGTAGAGTGGGTTAGGGTGTTCCTGAATGATCAGGGGGAAAGAACTCTGTTTAAATTCCAATGTTACCAAATCAACTACCCTGTTGACCCCTTCCTTTACACACGTCCTCCTAAAATTTCAAACATGATGACTTCTATACTTCTGTACGTCACACCGATATAATAAAAGAATATTTGTGTAATTCCATAGACAGATTGCAACAAATATTGGTACACAAATACATAAATACTGGGGACGAGAGAAACTCCAGGCACAAACGTGGAAGGAAAAATGGGAGCATGCGAAAGTCTGCGACATCACCGAGCACTGACACAGAACTCTGAGAAATACGCAATATTTAATTCTACGCATTATGGCTCATGCCGTCCTCCTGTGGTCTCGTGGCTAGCGTCGCTGCCTCACAACTCGAATCCTGGCATGGATTTGGATTAAGGCTGCTGGAAAATTTATACTCCAAATCCAGAATATGTCATGTAAGATGACAGTCCGCAGTCGACCCGGTAGGCCGAGGCCCTGAATGGGCTGCAGAGCCAAGGAAGAAGAAGAAGAATATGGCTGCTATTTGTTAACGTTCTATTGCGCTCTCGTTTAATCAATTATATTCTGCAAATTAAACTTTAGGAAATATAGATTATAAAAACAATAGCTAATATTTTAAAATATCATGATATAACAGATATTTCAATTGTAAAGATTGAAGGAAAAATTGAGATTAGAATTGTCAATTCTCTTAGATCGCGTGTGTGATTTTAATTCTGTGTATTTATAATAGCAAAATCTGACGAAATAAAATTAAATAAACCAAATTTTCTTATTTTTACCTTTGCTTTATACAGCGACCCATAATTCATAGTTAAAGCTTCGTTTCAGGTCTGTGATGTGCAGCAAGTATTTTAAACTTCGCATTTCTAATAAATTGAAGCAACGCTAAATTTTGTGATTTTAATACTACTTAAATACGAAACAAATCGTGTATTAAATGGAAAAAAAATTCTAATCATTTTTACTACATTTAATCCATAATGTACAAATTAGAATTTTAAAACAAGTACCGACATTATACATAATTAATAATTTTTATTGAAGAGTTGGCAGATTTCGATATATTTATATATTTGTTTCATACAGTAATCCTATTACATACTATAAACGGGGAACTCTAAGTCTTTGATGCCCAGCAAGGATTGCAAAGTTCGCGTATTAAATAATTTAACGTGA
Source organism: Eucriotettix oculatus (assembly GCA_034510155.1). Taxonomy (NCBI): domain Eukaryota; kingdom Metazoa; phylum Arthropoda; class Insecta; order Orthoptera; family Tetrigidae; genus Eucriotettix; species Eucriotettix oculatus. Next base: position 189,576,410 of record CM067377.1, on the reverse strand, counting down.
CGATAAGTTCATATTCTTCCTGAAAGACCTTTTAAATTGGTGGTTAATTTTGTGCAAGTAAGAGACAAGATTGGACGATTTCATTACCATGGCAAGCTTGAGCTAAAATTAAACAATGAAAAAAATTTAGTCGGCTGATTAGATGACACCATTAAGTACCAGGAGAATTTGTTACTTCCTTTATGTATATGATGTACTTTTCCCGCGTGTGTGGCTGATTTAGTGTATCGGGAGAATTTTAAACTACATTTTAGAACCGGAGATATATTTATTCTTTCGATGCAGGGGGTGTTTTAGAATCTTTAAAGGTAACGTGATTATTTCTTGACTGGATTAAAGTACTGTGAGTAATCATGTCGGTTATGCTGAAATAACCATTCCGTCGGGATAGGTTTGGCGTGAGAAGGTAAATGACGCACACGATGTCCAAGTGATTACAGTCGAATTACGTAATGTAACACGAGCAACGTCATGCAATCCAGGGCTTCTTGAGTCACAACTAGAGCGGTTCTTCTACCGAATACTTATAACTTCAGGTACAAGTTGCATGTATAATTTCCGGAACGTGGTATAATAACTGAATGACGATCGAGCAAGACCTAATCAGTCGGGAGCAGTGAGCCAACCCCTCGCAAACAGAAAAAGTGCAAGGCACGCCTCATTCCCACAGTTGTAACACATTGTAGCCGTGTTTCTGTTTTAAATATAGTGTGCTCACACGTTCCCTGCAAAAAGTTGATTTTGGATTAATGTGTAATTTTATCATCTTTGAAAAGCACAAAGAATTTCTACTTAAACTTTGTCGAGGCGCGCACATAAAGTTCACATTCGAGAACCGTTATCATAGTTAGCGTCTCCACTGCTAATTATTACGGACATTTTGCCCGGACAGTCTGTAGTTGAAAACTCAGGATCTGGAAGCGGCAGAGAAAAGTACTGCCTGATACTTTTAGAAAACTACCTGCCAGCAGCCTTTTCAGAAGTATTTCGTGGAGAAAGATGGCTTTGAAGGTCTAACTCAGATGCTATCTGCTGCAGACTTGGCGCGTTATTTAATCTTTGCGTATAATTACAACTCCATTCAGTCAAAGTGGAGTGAATATTCATCTGTGTAGTAAAGTTTGGTATCGAAATAACTGCTATGGGAGTCTTTTAGGTTGATTCTGACATTTAGAATGCGAATTAGATTGCAGAACATCCCCTAACAGAGGAATGGTACGGGGTAAAAACTCTTCTGCGTAATATAGGACAGAGCAATTTTGATAAAATTTTGTTTCCATGTTCCTGGCGACACAAAAACCAAACATTTTGGAGATAAGACACTTCTCCCGCCCTTAGGGGGAGGGGTGGAATTTGCGGTTTTTCTTACATTAATAAAGGGTCATATTTGAGTCGAAAAAAATATTCTTATTTTCAATTACGTTTCTAGTGTTTCCCCGACAGTATTTGTGTATAAATTCACCCCTTCCAGCTTGTGAATCATATAAAAATAAGGAAACTGTCGAGTTTGTTGCCGAAACAGGTGCAATGCGAGTCGCTATGTTACATTATGACCTTTAATATGCGATTTAGGTAAAAATTCATCACTTCATATTTTATATTTAACGTAATATTCCGATTTCGATAGTATACTGTTATTTTCCTCACGACGAAAATCCAATCAGAATGATGAGGTTCGACTATCACCCCAAGCAGCAGGAGTGGAGGAGGCGAAAATCTTTAAATACAAAAAAGTCTAATATTTTCGTGGAATAAATACTTTTTGATGTCTGTTTTATTAATGCTGATTTTACTACGCAATTTGTGTAGGAGAGGCGTCACCAGTTTGGTTGAGTTGCTGTGTTAACTTCCGACGCTTACTATGGATTTAATTAGCAGTTAACCCCCCTCACAGGAAGGGGATATGATAAAGTTCCGCGTAATATCATTAAAGGATGACAATTTAAGAAAAAAATTTGTTTGCATGTTCTTAGTGGTAAAAAAACTGTGATGATAAATAACGACAACCACACCAAAAGGACAAGGTTGGAGGAGGCGTAAATTTAAAATTTACTAAAATGGACAACATTAGAATATTTATAGAGGTCAATTCTTTTGCAACAACACTAACTGTAAAGTAAAAGTTTAATTTTAGTGATAATCGGATGGGGGATTAAGTTCTGTTACAACTGGAGCTATTTCAATCGAACTTTGTTTATACGTTATTAAAGTCCAGTCTAAAAACTTTATGGATAAAATACCCCTAGCTCCTACAGGGGTGTGGGTGGCCTTAGGGCACCCAAGCTAATTATTACCATCTTAAAACACCTGACGTAATTTGGCCCGAAATGCTTTTGACTCGCTTGGATTACTGGTGGCAATTTTTTTTTCTTTAATGTACCGGGAGTATTTTTGTGCTTTTGTAAAATGATAAGCAAAGTTTAATTCAGTAAGAGTACTGAAAATATTTTAGCCCTTCTATTGTACTGGGAGCTGTTTTGTCACTCGAGATACTGGGAGTATATTTGAGGTTCATATTGTGACACGACGCCCGTTTAATCACGTGTTGAACAAGAATTAAATAATGTACCGGGATAATATAAATAAATGCCCGGGCAAAGCCGGGTCCCCAGATAGTAAAAAATAAAGTTGGTATGAGTTTGTACAACACTGTACAGGCGAATTTGACTTTTAAAGTATTTCATCAATTTCCGCTAATTACCAAAAATGAAAAAGGTGCGGGAATTTGGTCATAAAGCAAACAGAATATGTCGCTTAAAGTGTAAATCCTCGCAATTCGTGAAAATATATGGCATATGATATACAGAGAATGGACTTAATCTGTAACATAGTTACTAATCAATTATTGAAGGTAAGAAATAACCTCCGATCCTGATAACATAACTGTTTGTAGCGCACATAAGAGACATCCAGCTAAACGTTATATGTGATAACTTATCAAAGACGATTTGAACTCGTTCCTCGCAGAGCCGAGGAGGTCGCCGCTCCCAACATCAGACAAACCTTGCGGTCAATGTTCATAAACACCAGGCAATCTCGCACTCTTTTATCAATTATGTACTTTTATAAATAGCGGAAGAATAGGTTCTCATATGTCGATGCAACTTCATCTCTTTTAGGAGGTGTTGTACTCGGGTCGAAGACCAGTCGGCCTACTGCCTACTAAAACTGGCAGAGAATGCTGCGGCCTCACGTCATCTCCCGTCATTCGGAAGGACGTGAGAATAGTACCCGAAAGCCCAACCTTCCTGATGCAGATTTTCTACGGGTTTCCCTGCATCCCTTTAATGTGGATCACCGGGAAGGAACCTTAAACTATAGCCCGACGACCCAAATCAACCCTTCCACATCCCCTCCTTTCAATTCCCTTCCTATTCTATTAAAGCGGAGCTGCCTGTTTCACGTTCACCCTCGTGTAGCTTCTGTCCCCCTCCCAAAAAATAGGTATGACGGATTAGGAACGAAATTTGCTTCTTTTCTGCCCATGACGTCACATGTACAGAATGTTTTCTTTTGGGGTTTTGTTTGAGTTAGTTGTTTGTTAGTGGAAGGAAGTTATTTTACGTTTAATGCAGTGTACATTTCTAATTACAGAAGACAGACTATGACGTACTTCGCTGTTTTTAGTTGCACAAATTGTAACAAAAAAAACCAAAGGAACTGGCATAAAGTATTTATCCTTTCCGAAAGTTGTTAATTTATGTGAGACATTGATCAATGTTTCCCGTAGAAAAGAGTAATGTAAAGAACGGTAAGTACAGAAATATAGTGGTATATTTATTATGAAGTATATTGATAAACATTCGCCATTTTCAACCCGCGTGTGTTCTGTGCATTATTCATTCGTTATTTTCGAAGTACTATTGCACCAAAACTACTGAATTACACACCACAAAGAAGTTTAAATTTATAAACGATTAAGCACTTCCTTCCGAGAGGCTACCTGGGATTTCTGTGAAGAGAAATAAATACACGTTGATCAGTTAGTGTAAAAAAATAGGACAAAAGTAATGGACCGGCGGCTACCACAATCATGTAAAGATGTTATAGATTGTGTACCATTAAGAATTAACTTCTGAAGGGACAAATTCAAACCTGTTGACTTAAATGTTACAATGGGCAGCATACAATTTTTTTTCAAACAACAAATTAATAACTTTCTGCATTACTGTATAGTCAGCTCGTATCTTATTACGAAATTCACTGTTGTTCGATTTCTGAAACTAATATGTTTTATTACGTAAAATATGAAAATAACGGTACAACGACATGCCAAAAGACTAGAAGAGAATAATTTAATTATTTGTGGTATGAAAGAAATTATAGCTCACATTCCTACAATTATTCCAAATGTCTCAGTTTACTTAGTCAAACGACTACACTTGTCTCTCTGATGACGTCACGAGCAAAGAAGGCGTAGCATGTACCTTTATACTTACAGCATTCTTTTACATACATTCCCGATTTATTTATCTCCGAAGACGTTTCCGTTTTTGTGTAATACTCTTTTACTTGACAAACGAGAACTTGTGGTACTTCATAAACATGTATCCGAAAGTCATAGACTGGAACGTATACAAAGAAGTTTCCCTCTTCTCTCCGGAGATGCCTAGAAGGATCTTCCAAGGCTTCGTCAGATATTGTTGGTAAATACGGATCATTCAGGAGACGAAATTCAATTTCAAACGAAGGAAGCCAACACGAAATACAGCACCATAAAATTGTTAGTATAAGAATTATGAGGGAAAATCAAGACAATATAATAACCCGCAGAACAGTGTAGCAAAGATTAAAAATGCAAAGGGGAGTTGTCTGTTTCAGGTTCACCCTCATGTAGCCTGTTAACCAAAACGAATAAGTGTACATAAAAAAATAGGAATTAACGACCCACCTAACATAATTACACTATAAATGCTGAACAGGAATTTCTAAATTGATAATAGACGTTTCGAATAACATTTGTGGCCCTTGTGATATAAAACAAAAAGAAATAAGAACCCAAAGATGTGACAAATAATATTTAACAAAGCAATGAATCTAATTCAGAAGTATCGTGTTTTAAATTAACAGAAAATTTAGTGGATTTAATATATAACATTTTAGAAATTAATTTATTTCTTTATCTAAAATAACAATATTACGAAAATTAATCCAGTGATTTAGTTGTAGACAATGTTCCGTAATAAGTGAATATTTAAAAAAGTGTACATACATGTTGGAATGTAATAAATTCAATAGAAAAGTATGAAGAATGCCTTACACTTATTCTGCAGCGTAATGATAATCTATTTTAAATTGAAATCAACTGTTTTTTTAGAATTTCATAATCTCTGACACGTTTTTATTATAGAAGCAACTAATTCAACATGTCTTCACGTTAAGACTATCGATGTCTTAAAATTTCCCTATTTCAATGATAAAAAGTCAGCTCCCCTTCTCTACAGTGAGGTGTTTTTATCCATTCAACCCAAGCCGTATACTTATCCTTCCTATTTCTACGTATCAAATTTCCACATGTGATCTCGTGGGAACCTTTCCGGAACATATCTTTCGTCGGCCATGTTCTCGTATTGTAACAAAGTGCCTTGTTGAACTCAGATTTATTACACGTTTCACATTCTGCGCCTTCTTTACACGATGTTCTCATTTCGCAAATTTGTGTTTGACACAATGACTACAATATAATTCTATAAATCTTGAAAGTTAAATTAATAATTACATAACACTACACAACGTTACGTGGACCCCATCAGGTGAGACGAAACGTGACTATTAAGCATAGGACGTCAACACCAAATAAAATTAAGAAGGATATGAAGAAAATTACTCATCAACCGATAGACACATACAAATTTTTCATAGTTTTTCCTTTTTATCAACTTTTTACATAATAGCACTTTATTTAGCTCATTACCTCAATTAAAAATCTCGCAATGCACTATCGTTACTCATTAAAAATTATACAGACACTAACAATTATCAAGACAAGCACAATGTAGTAGGCCTATAGAAGATTTTTGCAATGATTGCCCCTCTGTCAATATAGGAGAAACGAAAACATTCTTTTAAATTAGAATTTAAAAACAACCGTCCAAATATAAACTAGCAGTTGAAAAACATCTGTTATAACATTATACTTCAAAATAACCACACTTTTAATTTTAAATAGTAACACTGTATGTAACAAACTCAGATAGCATGCCAGAGTAACTTCTAAAAGTTGTGCACATTAAATTAAATAAATATACTAATGCCCAAAGTGATACAAAGGTGCTGAGCAACATCTATGATGAAGTCTTCTTTGTTAATTTTATTTGCTGTTGGCGACCTATTATCAGAATACCCAATAATTATAGTACAGTTGATAATCCGAAAGGTATGGTACCAAAGGGGAGTCGGATTACCGAAAGTGATTACATATTTGGCTTTGTTTTGCCAGCAATAGCCTACAATATTCCTACGTTTCATGAGTAAAATACTGCCTAGGTTGATATGGAAATGAAACACCCATTTCGGTTAAATAAAGCATGTTTATTAAAAGAAATGTGGAAACCAATAAATGTACATACGGTATGTATAAGCACTTAACGGACGTCGGAAGCCTGAGCATGTCAGATTACAAAACGTCGGACTATCAGTGGTGGACAACTGGACTACCATTTTATTCAATGTATTTATGTGAATCGGCTTTTTTCACTTTAATATACACAAAATCAAGATACCATTCAACTTTAATAAATGTTAAAGTATATTACAACCTGCAAAAAACCGAAATTGAGCCGAGATTTAATTATTTATGTAAAAATAAACGAACTCATCCCTCACATCATTTGTTGTTAAAATTTGTGGGGTAAGAAGGAATACGCTAAGCAGATTAGGGAGTATGTAGGATGTGGTAGTTATGTGGAAATTAAAGGGCTTGCGCAAAATAGGTTAACATGGAAGGTTGCATCAGACCAGTCTTAGGACTGAATACCACATCAACAACAACATATTATTTCAAGGAATATGTTTTGCTAGAGAGGTATAAAGCAGGACAACGTCTACCTACTGATTCCGCTAGTTTTGTATAAATTTTAATGTATCTCCTTGCCGTCTAAATAGCAATTCTCTTTCTCGTAACCCGTTGAGTCGGAGCACTTTTTTTAGTATTATTGGAAACAGTTTCGTGTCGAACAACTACAGTACTCTATCAACTACATTTACAAATCAGTAATTATACATAATATTAATAAATTCCACTTTTGTTTTCTCGTTTTAACCACCTGTATGAAATGTAAAAAAAATACAGACACAAAATGCAGTTATATAGATGAAAATGTTTACCAAATGACCCCAAGGCCCGCAATTTTAACAAGGAAGAAAGCGTTACAGCAGAGCAGCAAGGAAGACGAAGGCGAAGGGATGCCTAGTGAAGGCAGATAGACAGACAGACAGACAGACGTATATAGCTGAGCGAGCACTTGTGCAGCGTGCAGACGTAGGGAGCTGTGACCTTAATACTCCAGGGACTTTTAAATATTAAAGCGGCACATGTGCGGAGGCGAGGTGGTGAACACACCCAGCAACCAGCTGGCACGCATTCTAGGAGGCACCATGATAATGGACCACATCAGCGAACAAAGTAATACTTTACTACAGAAATACGTGCACAAACGTCTTTAATTCCAAAAATCGAAACTTATCACAAGTCTCTAGAAAATACGAGAAAAGCGTCAGGACAAAGTGACTGCGACGACGCTACACTTTCGCACTTACTACAGCGCTATTTCAGATTTCAACGTCAGCTGGGTTAAAGGTTGATATAATCAAGTGCCAGTGCCTGTTATTTCCCAGCTTCATTTATGTTTTTCTTGTAAGTCACACTTTTTATACTGCAAGACAGACAACACTGACGTCACAGCTTACACGTCAATGGTCAAAGACCAACCAGAATCCTGTGTAACGAAGGTAATTAATTACATCTCGGAAAAGTGAATGCTGCGTTAAGAGTAGGAGCTGATCTTAGCTCTCGCTCTCGACAGACGATGTGGGACCTCTGTTCCTGTTTCTCGCTTTTAAGGTTCTCACAAGGGGAAATCAGTTTTGAGGGGTGTACGCTTCTGGGGCCGAAGACCTTGCGCATACGGTATTAACTGTCCTCTGATCCTATTGGAATAGTCGAAGAAACGAATACTGCGATCCCACAGCAAACTCCACTCCCGTCATTCGGAAGGTCGTAACACAACAGCTACAAACTACGTGATGCAGGTTTCCTATGGTTTGCCCCGAATCTCGTTTAGTCTCCCTCTCCATTCCGCATCCCACTTCCAATGCTATTAAACAGAAACTGCCACCGTGTGGATTACTCATGTGCCTTACCGCTCGAACAAAATATAGCAATAAAACAGTCATCCTCTTTGTCAATATTTTTATAATTTAAACATTAAATATAAAATGTTTCGTCCCTTATTTGACACTTCTTCAGGTACTAAAAAGAAATTTATTAATTGATTACATTGGGTAATATGTTATGATAACCAACAATAATTTGTATTTTGTTAAAGCTAAAGATAAAATTGAAATCTTTAGATAAGCATAATGCTGTATTGTAGCGCAGTAGGACCCCTCCCTAATTTTATCCGATTGCCATGAAATTTTGGTTATCTTTTGAAGAGTTAGATTCGTTCGTTCCCCCGTTGAGGTAAAAAACATGTCTACCCTTAAGACAAAGAACTTACAACAGGATAGCTTATGGCCCCACTTAGCTTGTCAAACGACATTATTGAATTGCTGTATATCTTGAAATAATGTTTAAATTTAACTACCGTATTATTTGAGTAATTATACCTCTTAATTAGTTAATAATAATGCAAAATGTTTTGTAAGTAGGAATGCAAATGATTCAGAACGGCGACCGAGAAGTATTTTTCTATTACTAAACATCGCTTTTCCAATGTTACATACGCGAAATAAAAAATTAAGAAGTAACATAACTTAAATAAAATGGTAACAGCTGTAAAATCATTAATAATGATAAGTTCATTTATTGCCATAAAACTATGCAAAATGTTTTATAAGTCACAGTGCTTATATAAATACCCGGGCGTCACACACTCAAATTTTCTATAAAGAACATACTCATTTGTACTGTACGTCGTCGAGATATTTAAATACCAGCCAAGTGTTTCGTCAACGCAAACAATTTCAGGTTTCTTCAAAAACAAGAAACCAACTCCAAAAGCCTTGCAGTGCCTCTCTAAAGAATTAGCTTTTGATTAACATACACTGCTCCGTGACAAAAACTTCAAATCAACTGATAGCACTTCCAAGTTAATTAAGGAATTGTGATTCTAAATTTTCCTCTGCAAGAACCTGAACTCAAGCTATTGTATTAAATGTAATTTATTTTTAATAATTTATACATGATCTGGAAGCCACAAACTAAACTTCCGTCACATTAGGCTCTTCAAATACGCAGAATGTTAAAATGGTCTCAGGTGCAATACGATGTTTATCCCTAACGAAGGTTTTAAAATATAGTTTCTTGATTTTGCACAGGTGTAGGGAGAAACATCCCGTATATTAACCAAATATGTAACTAAAATTCTCAAAAAATATAAGTTTACCGATACACAAAGGAAAAGGTTAGTCGAAACTTGTTGGGTATGACGAGGGCACATTATTCATAATTGTGTTCAATACGCATTCTACAAAGTCATGGAGATAAAAACCTACAAATATTTTCACATCTATACGGTCAGAATGCATATATTAAAAAAATTGCTTTGTGCAAAAAAGTACTATCACACTCAAAGTACAAGATCTTTGACTTAACGACCAGCAATTCACCAAATACTATTAATATCGAAATAGTAGAAATCATAGGTTACGCAACCAGAAAATGATTGCAAAACTTGATAAAAACATTTTTAGTAAATGTAAAGTGATGCATATACGTGGTTTCTTCGCGGGCCTCTAGAAATGTTAAACAATATAATTTAATAACGGAAAAGGTAGATTCTACTGCGACTAACGTTTTCCGACTATTAATAATGCTATACGGGCAAGGAAGTAGTTGATATATCTGAAAAGAATTTGTTTGAAATTTGTAAGAGCATGTCGTTAAGAGGAAAACGGAAAGAATCATTTACACGTTTGTAACAACACTCCTGGAATCTGACAACTGATATCTTTTGTTAGCATCATTAGCCAAGGTGCTTGTAGGAGGGTACCAATGAGGATTTTACAGGGGTTGGACAAAATAATATGAACACCATGCAATTGGGTACGGCTTGTTGCAGGTTGCACACTGTGTACATGTAATTACTGCGACGCGGCTGCACTACCCAATTGATGTGCAGCATTTTGATGTTATTATCTTGCAGTATATTATATGCTTTTATCTGCGACGGTTAACACCAGTGATCGGTGAAATGTGTGACCTCTTAGACTTCGAGGTTAGCGGGAGCATCTGTGACGAAAACGGCTCAACTGTTTAACGTTTCACGAGCGACAGTATCCACAGTACTGACAGCATTCATAAATCAAGGTAAAACATCTTCAACGAAGAGCAATAGTGACCAGACAACATAAAACTTCCGTGGCAAAAGTGACTGTAGAACTCAACACTCACCGGAGCAGCGGGAGCTTCACAAAGCTAGCATTCATGGAAGGACTGCAATTTCGAAACCCTTCATAACGGAAGCCAAAGCAAAGCCGTGAAAGAAGTGGAGCGACACTCGATGACTTAAAGGTCCGATGAATCGTTTACATTGTTTCCTATAAACGGCCGGTTTTATGTAAGGAGAACACCAAAAGTAGCCTACGATCCGGCCTGCCTGCTTCCTACAGTCAAGCACGGGGAAGATTCTGGCTATATCGTGGTATTACCCTTATTGGCCGGATTACTGCGCCATTCTCAACAATGAAGTGCTTGCTATGACTAGCATATTGCTGCCAGACACTGCCATATTCCAAGATGATAATGCGTCCATATATACAGCCAAAAAACGTGGTTTGTAGAGCATCAAAATGTCAACAAACATCTTCATGGCCAGCACAAACGCCAGACCTAAACGTCATTGAACCTTTATGGGGAGTTTTAGAGCAGAGAGTGAGGAGCAGATTTCCACCTCCAACATCGTTGCGGCAATTGGCGGATGTTTTCCTATAAGAGTGGGAGGAAATTCCGTTGGAAACTATTCAGACAATCTGCGACGAATTGCAGATGTTCTCAAAGCAAATGGTGGTTCAACTCCTTATTAATTAATAAATATCGTGTAAATGCTTCTGTTATTTTGTTCAACCCCAGTATATGAAAACTTATTTTTGGAGGAGGAGAAAACGCTACGATAGCAGGGACAATTAACATAATAAAAGTAGGCGAGGTGGGGTAACTAAGTGATATTCCACGATTGCAGAATATACCAAACCGACCATACGGTATCATAGTAGTACTAATATTGCATTAGAAGTAGCAACACCGTGCTGAAATGAAAATTAACCGATGTAGGACGCGGATAAACGTTGAGAAATCGAAATTTATGTACATGTCAAGGGATGAAATGGAAAATATAATATATCAATTATAAGAGGATGCAATCGCAACCGAGGATAACAAGTAGCGTGGGAGTTCGTCGGCAACTAGGTTTAGTGGCGAATAAAGTCTGATCCATATAGTGGAAGATGGAAGTTTCCTAACGTGATGAGCTGGGGGCAAGACCGCGACTGAGGTGGATAGACAGCCTGGAAGATGATCTGAGGGAAGCCATAGATAAGGACCTTAGGAGTGCTGTTTCAAGGCAAGCCACGGGCCTACGATGCCTATCGTAGTTGTGTTTCATGTCGGAGAAAAGGAATTTAAAAAAAAAACTGTTTATGAACACCTTCACGAATTTCTTAATTCATTTTAGCGAAACATAATGAAATATGTGTCATGAAAGACAAACTCAGACTTGAGCGACAGAAACAGATTACTGAATGAAGATGAATATTCCCAATCGAACCTTATAAGATCATTAAAATTGAGAATATAATAGTTATTATTGTCCGTAAGTTTAAATTAAACTTTAAAAAATCAAACAGACAAAAAATATTAGTGAAATTAAAAATCAACTACGTGTTTCGGTCCTGATCTGAACCGTCTTCAGGTTGGACTAAACAAGAAGGCACAAAAATTATTACATTCCAAAACCGGTGTAATGTGAGCCGCTGAGTTCATTTCTGACATAAAAAATACAATTTACGTTACGATTCATCCCCTACGAGTACTTGGAAAGGGGTAAAACTGACTTCCGCTTACTATCTTTAACGGATGGTACAATTTCGACCAAATTTTGAACAGGAGTTCTTGGCGAACCAAATTATTAATAAAACATTAAGGGTAATACACATTTACTACCACTTGGGCGAAGATGGAGGGACGGTAATTTTTAAAATTCCATAAATTGCCGTTATTTCCTTCTAATATATATTTCTGGGTCAAGTAATTTGATAGCGTTGTCGCTGAATTTGTTTGTCTATAATTAGAACCCCGTTCATCGTCCAAGGAGAGAATTAAAAGGAGTGGGTGTGAAGGGGGCATGGTATGAAAAAAAAGTAAAGTTTGGTGACAACGCCTCAGTATCTATATGCATAAATTAAAAATTTCACCAAAAATACAAACCCCCCCCCTTTTCAATTCCCTTCCTATGCTATTAAAGGGGAGTTGCCTGTTTCAGGATCACCCTCATGTAGCCTGTTACCCAAATAAAAATTATTACGCACGTTATATACACGACTGTGTGAATATAATTGTTGTGGCGATTTCCCATTTCGTTATTCAGGGAGTTCCCGGGCCACACAAATTAAAATACCAAAGCATTGTTATAGGCAGTTAATCTATATTAAATCCATATAAATATTTCATAAACTAAATACTACACAAAACCTATGTACTATATATTTTTGTATCACAAAGAATCGCAAACATAAGTCGAGGGATTTTTAATTATACCGTGAAACCTCTTACTGGAATGAATGTATCTAATAATGTAATATTGTTATTTTTTCAACTTATTACAGAATGGCCCTAAGTTGTGAAAATTATATCAAAACATGTCAAGAACTACAAAATCTTTTTGTCTTTGTTGATAACTGATAAACGAGCACCGTTCACAGCTCGACGTGCATGTTCTATCCACGTTAGTTTTATTAGGCGTGGAGTGAAAAATATCTGCGTCTTTCACTACTTCATATCAATGGCAATATCAGGGATTTTCACTAATGAAACGTGGTCACAGTAAATTAAATCAGGAGGGGAGTCAATATTTTGCGTAAACCGTTATGGTTGGGGTAACGTTACCCTGATGACTTTAAAAAGGTGTCAACATTAATTACAAATACCTACGCTTCCTATTTGTCGGAAATAACATGCAACTGTAAATTAAGTGATAAAAGAAATGAGCGTACAATCCGGACTAATTATTCATCATATTATTTAATGCAAGCAAGGGCACGTACAAGATCAATGCATTGTGAGATATATCGAACAGAATGGAATGGCTAAGTTTGTAGAGGGATGAAAAATAGTTTGCGGTTGGAAAGTGAATTTCAAATATTGATTTAACTAATGTAATGTTTCTCCCCGTGCAATTAAATTATAGTTATAATACTGAATATCCTTAACATCAAACATATATTATTACAAAATCATATCTCGCGTATCTGTTGGGAGTATATTGAACAGTTTACAATGCAAAACAATTCTTTGCCAGACAAACAAACATTTTACGTTTTTATGAATTCCAAGTGTTACCATCGTTTATTTGAATAGTTTGTTTCAATAAGGTCTCGCAATTAATATATGCACATGTGGCACTCTTTATGAATAGTCAATGTTGCAAATAAGTAGATGTTTTAAAATTATTGTACACAGAACTGCTAGTAGTAATGTCATTGGAACATACCTTATGAAATTTGAATTTTTTAAATTAAGGATGAACTGCTGAACGCTGTCATAAACACCCAATTGTTTCATTTAACACCCTACATGTATACAATTAATCACACGCCTTACCTTCATCACACAATACGATATACTTCACTACAACAAATCTGTGAATCGTTTGGACGAATATTTTCAATTTTAAAAACGAATAAACTTCAGAAACTCGTTGCGCTTTTGTTTTCCTGGAACGACAACATAATTCAGATAATAGAATACATATGAATATAACCATTAAATGCTTAAGAGTAACAAAATTGCGTTAATAATTTTAATTAGTTATCAACATAAGATAATTAATAACTAATAATTCTGATTCGGGGAAAATGAAAATTACAAAATAATTCCAAAGGTAATATGTTGGCAGCAATGTACAGCTAACGAACGTGTCCCAGCATGCAACTGCTGATGTGTGAAATTAGTTGCCTTCGTAGTGTTGTTGGAACTTCTATGTGGGGTTACATTTTATTCTACGAAAATGAGTCCGAGTATAGGAGTGAATTTACGAGTTACTGGCCATTGTAGTCAAGGCGGTCGTAAATACATGGAAGACATGTTTTCTGTGGCGTATCATATGACGGAGGATCGAAAAGATTTGGAATACGCTTTCTTCGGGATTTTCGACGGCCATGGCGGGCAGGAAGCAGCAAAGTTTGCGAAAGAACATCTACTGGATAATATCGTTTCTCAGAAAGATTTTTGGTCAGATGACGATGAGGCCATAATGCGATCTATTAGGAAAGGATTTATGGATACACATGAAGCCATGTGGCATGATCTAGGTATGTTTACTTTCCTTCAATTTAGGTTATGTAAGACTGTTTGTTTTGCTACTTTTGTTTAATGTTGCTTTTCTCATGTCGTTATTAAATCGATTACATCAACCAAACGAGTTGATTTTCCTATTTCATGCATATCGTGCTTTTACCTTTACAGAAAATTGGCCACGAACAGCCTCTGGACTAACGAGTACTTCAGGAACTACAGCTACAATAGGTTTCGTGAAGAAGAGCAAAATTTATATCGGTCATGTTGGTGATTCAGGCATTGTTCTTGGATACAAACCAAAAGGTTAGTATTTTAATTCATCAAGTTCTTTAATTATTATTATCTAAATAAACTGCAATTAAAATAACTACATATTTCAGTTTTCAATTTCCCTGAGTATATAACAAGGTAGTAGCATATCCCCTTAACCCAGAATACAGTCTTTCATTATTACTTGAGCTGATTGACAAGTTAGTCACTTGTGGTGTCGTAAATCCCACACATTTCAATGGCAAATATTTGAAAGCAAGGCTCACAACTGGATAAATATTTGAATTCCTAGAGATGTTTACATATTTTGGTTTATTTTTACAAATTGTGCCTATTATTTTTATCTTAGATTCACAATATTTCAATGTTTACGTTGTTGCAGAGGATTCTGAGTGGAAAGGGAAGGCATTAACAAAGGATCACAAACCTGAGGACAGTACTGAAATCAAAAGAATTCAAATGAGTGGTGGAAAAGTAGTTGCAAAGTCAGGTGTCCCAAGAGTTGTATGGAACAGACCACGTTTAGGACACAAGGGGCCTATAAGACGCTCTACATGTATTGAGGAAATACCCTTTCTTGCTGTAGCAAGATCATTAGGTAATAATTGTCATATATTTATAAAACTAATAATTAGTAATAAGGTATACCGAAGCCAGGTATGTTGTGTTTATATTTATAGAAAAGATCAATCAAAATAGAATTGGACAGAAAAGTTACAAAAAGTAGAATTTAATCAGTATATATAATAGATAAGGACAAGGTTCACCAAAATCCAATGTTACCTGGAGAAAATTGAGCTTATTCAAAAACTAGGAACTGGACTAGTTTGGTACCGTTGCCCTGTCCTCCTCCTTTGCTCCTCCTACTTTCCCTGCTCAACTCGTGTGCAGGATTATAATATCGCCCAAAAATGCATGGCACTTATTTTTTTACTTCAATTCATGTGTGGGTGGAATCAGCTTTTTAGGCCTAATACACGGGGCGATTGTGGGCGGAATTAGCTTTTTCAGCCTAATACACAGTATGATTGTGGGTGGAATTAGCTTTTTTGGCCTAATATATGTGTAGATTGCGGGTGAAGTGAGCTTTTTCAAAATAATTCTAGGGATAGTTGTGTAACGTCACAAAATGGCAGAGAGAGAGAAACTATGGGGTGGAGATTGCAGTGGGGGTAAGATGGTAACAAAGTGGTTGTTAGCCGAAAACTATGTATGTCGATATTTTTATTTTAATAATGTGACACTACATTATTGTATAGTATGTATACTTGCATATTATTTATATTATATGGCTGGAAAGTGTATTGTTGCCTCATACAATATAATTGTAATGTGTTTTTACATATTTAAATTAATTAAATTTTAGGGTTTCTTACAAATTAATTTGCTTTGAAAATCAAATAATCCAGTCCACTATACTGTTATAATATGGAATCACAGTAGTTCTTTCTGTATATATTTTTGGCTAACAACCACTTTGATACAGTCATAACCCCACTCCCATCCAACCACCGCAGTACAGTAAAACTCCACAAAACACACTTTCCCATGCCCATATCCACAACACCAACAACTTCAACCAGTGCTTCACACTGACCCCCATCAAAGTCCTACTGCCTGATTCTTCAGAAGCTGAACTCAATCTATGGGAACTTTCATTTTAGCATGTCTCTTCTTTCTATCTCTGTCCTTTCCCCATCGGCTAGCCGATCACTAGGAATGTCTTCCTAACTTTCTGATGAAGGGGGCGGTGCCTCCGAAAATTAAAGTTCTCTAAACCTCACAAGGTGTCTACCATCTATGAACCTCAGGTAAGTCATCTTCTTTCTCTCTCTCTGTCCTTTCCCCATTAATTATATATATTTAATGACATGAAAGAGAGAGAAAAGTGGTTGATGCTTGCTTGAAGTTTAAAGATAAAGAGCACTATTGTAGGATGTTTGTTCTTCAAATTTTTGGAGGCAACAACCCCTTCCACACTAGAAAGGACACGCACTCCGATTGAAGACCAGCCATGAAGTGTGTAATATTAATTGCTGAATTTGTTACATATATAAGAATTAACGAAATGTCACGAAGTCACACATTGAATATTTTGATAGTAAGTAAGGGTAGAAATGAGGGAGAAAGGTAGGAAGTTCATATAAAGTCATATGTTCAGCATAATTATATGCCGATCATATGACTTAAAGTGAATTTCTTAACTTTCTCCGTCATTTCTATCCTACCTATATATTCATATTATTTATTTATATTTTTGTGTCTTCACAGCTCAATTGCACATTTTCTTATTTTCTCTGCTATAGGAGACTTATGGAGTTTCAACCCTGCAAAGAATTCATATGTTGTCTCTCCTGTACCAGATGTACAGGTCTTCCCATTAGATGTAACTATACACAAATGTCTAATATTTGGTACAGATGGACTCTGGAATGTATTGAGCCCTGATATTGCTGTATCAGTTATTCAGAGTTGTGAAATGCACAATGGAAATAATTGTTCACAAAACATTTATTCAGGAAAGGTAAGCATATTATGACAACTCAATTTAATTTGCATTTTATTGGGGGGCACACTGGAGACACTTTTTATTTGCACATGCACACTGATCAAACTTGTACGAATCACCTTCATCCGTGTACATGTTCAAATCAAGCATCTCTTTGCAGTGTACATTGGGTTTTAATCCTTATGTGAAGATTTTGCTTAAATTGTTTTGATACTCATAAACCATAAATTCTTCTTTTTGCATTACATTTTTTCACTCCTGACAATATTGAACTTGGAATCCCCCATTACCACTCCATTTAAACCAATCTTCAGTATGATCACGTTATTTTTCTGTCATTGTCACCCCTAATATTGTTCCCTCCCATGCCATTGATGGTTGAATTGGGAGTTACCTACATTGAGAGTATTTCTATCAATTTCAACAATTCTCAAATTATATAATTAAACAGTAATGTTGATGGTATTCATATTATTTTTAAATTCAGCAAATAGGGGAAGATTATTCCGTAGTGTTTGTTTGTAGATTTTGTGTGTACAAAGTTTTATTGGATATGTTCCATGGTTTTAATATTAATCTGTAACTGGCATACTTCCATTTTTATTTAATGGTTAGTGACCACTCTACAGTGTCTTCAAAAATATATCTCTTAAAAATTATGCCTTTCCAGATTGCACTATATGCCTAAAGTATATTTGTCTGTTAGAAGACAATTACCTATTTATGGTTGCAACAATTATCCACATAGCTTTAGTCTTAGATCATCTTATTTGTATTAAGTTTGGTCCTTGCTGTGATATGCAGTGCTAAGACTGGTCTGATGCAACCCTCCATGCTAACCTATCTTGTGCAACTAGATGATCCCACATCCCTAATCTTCTTAGCATAATCCATCCTCGGCCTCCACATTCTGTTACCCAACACACTAAAGTCTAAAGTTAATTCTACTTTACCCTCATGTCTTAAAATGTGGCCTAATAATTTATCCCTTCTTGGTCAACATCATCCATATTGTTAGCTCTTCCCCCATTCTGCTTCGAACTTCCTGGTTAGTTACCCTATCCACCCAACTCATTTTCAGCATTGTCCTACAACTGCCACATTTTGAAATCTTCTATTCTTTTTTTTTTACTGTAATTCCTATGGTCCCCGTTTCACACCCGTATAATGCCACACTCCATACAAACATGTTTAGCAATGATTTAATATTCACACTAAGTAAATTATTCTTCTTTGCAAAAGCCTTCCTTGCCTGTGCTGTCCTACTCTTTATGTCTACTATACTTTTACCATCACTAGTTAGTTATTACTCTTTCCAAGTAGAAGTATTCCATCAAAATATCCCTTCTCAATCAAACACCATTTGTTATTTGTTTTGTCCCTAGGAGTAAGAATTTATATACTAGTATATTCTTTAATGTTTATATTCCAGCGGATGGGATGGGTAAATCCTTCAATGAAATTAGTTGAAAAAGCTTTGGAACGGTGGAATGAAACTCAGTTAAGAGCTGACAATACGAGTGTGGTCACTTTAATCTTAGATCCTCCTGGCCCACCTCAAAAAGCTGTAAGTAATTTAATATTTAATAGAATTTGCAATGTAAGCTAGTTTGTTGTTACATTTTAATTGTAGGTAGATGCACATGAGTTTTTTTAAAGATAGTTTGAGGGAAGAAATTAAGTTAGTATTAAAGTTGGATGACAGCAAGGGTATTTTTTTTTAATTTGTCTTCATTTCATCCATATGCTTCATTTCAATTAAGTGTTATAATCACACAATTAAATCATTTTAACAATGTTTTCAATCTTGTCCAGGTTCTCTTTACCGAAGAACAAACTTACCAAGACAATGCATTGTACTATTCACCTGCTAGTACAGTAAGAGCAGAGTTGGACAACAGTGAAGATGTGAAGCCATTTAATGTCAGTCTGATCAATAATGATATGAGGCAGACTGGTTTAATTAATTATCATAGTCCTGGTGGACGTTCAAATTTATATCCAAAAGTATCATCAAACCAATCATGTCCTCTAACTGCAAGCTCATACAAGAGTGGACAGGTCTTTAGAGTGGGCAGTGTTCTGCAAAGGGACTCTCCATCTCATGGAAATAAATACTCACAGCAACATCCTTCTTTAATGAGAAACGCTGAAGTTGCTCCAGATGATAGCTTCTTACAACCTAGATCAAGTATAGCAACACCCATTGAAAGGAGCACATATGAAATGAAAAGCTATATAAACTCTGAAACATGTCCAACACTCGTAGGAATGAAAAGACGTCACAGTAGTGCTGAAACTGGATCAGATTTAAGTAAATGTGTAGCAGTTTTTGAGCCTGGTTATAAACGAAGAACAAGATCAGAAGATAAACGTCTGTCTGTACCCTCTCATGAAGAGGATTTTAATGGCAGTGATGTGGAAAACAATCGTTTAATTTGGAATAAGAAATGGGGAAAGAAAGCTAAAGTTCCTCCAAACAAATCACGAAGGTGTACCTCAGAGTGGAAAACTATTGGAGGTACACGAGAGAGGCTGAGGCTATCTGTGACAAAATCTTTTTCTGAATTGAAGGAAGAATCTATTCAAATGGAAGTGAAGGAACATGGTAATGAAGTAAAAGAAAATACCAAAGTTGATGTAAAGCAGGATAATTCTTGCATTGAACTGAAACAGCATACACGCATATTGAGGTCAGAAACAGCTGCTTCAACACCATTCAAGACTCTAAGGTCACGTAATGTAAATACTGAACTACTTTCTTCCATGTCTAAGCCAAAGAGAGTAAATTGTTCCATAAGAAAATCAACTGAAAGTGCCTCAACTTCTTTGCAGCTACCAAAAGGGTTGCAGAAACGGAGTGCACACTGGAAATCGCGTTCTGTAATAACACGAAGCAAGGTCAGGAGGAGATGTAAATGATGTACCATTATTTTGTTGTGGAAAACTTAGTCTGTGGTGTATATAAGTGAATCTGTGCTGAACTATTTGTTACTGGAAAATTCAGGGAGGACTATTTTAAGTGAGGAAATAGAAGTTTTAATTATCGAGATGTCTTTGCACACTCATTCTCATCATTACATTGTGTAAATTCAATGTAGTGATGAAATTATTATATTTATAAAAATAAGTTATTTTTTAAAATTAATTGAAAAAGGTGGAGTGTGCTGTGAGACTTGCTGGTATACTGATCTATAATCCTGATTTTACAGTTTTGAATGGAAATGTATTTATTTTTTGAAAAAAGTTTCAAACATTGTGTTGTATTAAAAAAGTGAAAAAACTTTATTTGAAGTATTAAAATTTATTGTATATCTTTCTGGAAATTGTTTAAAGGCTTTGTTTGGCCTTGATGCTTAATAACAACAGACTGCTGTTGATATTTCAATATGATACAACTCTTCAAAACTTAAATCAGGGATAGTAATAATTTGCCTTATCCAAAATTGTATATATTTTGTATTAAAAGAAATTGTATATTCAATGTACCTGTACACAGTGGAGGCCTATTCTATTAAAGTAATGAATTTCCCTCTATATAAAATATTATCATCATGTAAAATTTAAATCTATTTTTGAGAGTGTTTTGAGGGGACTAGTCTTTGTGTGATTATGATTCTAGTTTTAAAATTATACAAATATTTTCATTTGGACTACTTAATTGAAAAAAATACGGGCTTGGTAAGAGACTGAAATGTCAGTTCTGTATGTTTGAAATAAATGCTCCTGTATCATACCATGATTGGCATTAGATAGCCATTGCAACTAAAGTCTGTGTTAATTGTGTAAATATTCTGCTTGTTAAATAAATAAATAAATCTCTTCTTCAAAGAAAATAGTAAGGAACTGTGCATGTCATAGCATACAATTAATGGAAAGTGGTTTGTGTAACATGTATATGTACATGTATGTTTTATTGGCTCTAGTTCAGCTTTTTATTTAGTGTCTGATAATACATTCTAAGAATGTGAAGACTTTCTAAAAATTGTTTCAATATTGTGCGAAATTGTACTTAACTATGCAAACATTTGGTAATTTTGTTGTTCAGCAATTTAATTTTCTGGCAATTTACAAAAAAATTAACTAGGTTCCTTATGTCATTTATTCCTTTGTTTTATAACATGTAACCTTTGTAACTATTTGTTTAAATACACATGTAAAATTAATTCCTATCAGAATATTTATAATTAATCAAAACGTTATTGCTGAATATTTTTGTTTAAATCACAAAATTTTGAAAACAGCTATACATATGTGGTTACAACTCTTAACTATAATTACAGTATAATGTGTTTTATTGAAAGTGTCTTACTCAAATAGTTTGTATCAGCACTGTGTAAATATTAGATATATTTATAGAAAGATATTCCAAATTTGTAAAATTTCCCAATTTTTGGAGCACAATTTTGAACAAAAGTTACAAAGAGCTGATGTAAATAAGTGCATTACTTTCATCACATATTTTGTATATTAATATTCCAAACGTATTGGGTATGAACTTTTTGTGTGGTATATAGATTAACAAATTCTGAGACTGAATAAACAGGACTTCTATGTGATATATGAATTTTCTTCCCGTTAAATAAATACTTGGCCTTATAATAAGTAATTTTTATACAATTTTCCAGTATTCATTCAACAAATGTGTATATATTTCTTGCAAATTGACACTTCATTCAAATTAATGATATGAAATTTGAAAATTTACTTCAAAATATTTTTTGTCAAAGTCACATTACCCTAATTGTCACAGTAAATATGTTTCCTAAATAAAGGGAAACTTAGGAGTTTCTGTGAATTTGTAAAGTTTGATTTCATTTATGAATTCATACTGACATCATTTAAAATTTGTGCCTAACTTTCCCATGTAGATTTTAATGTAGCTGTGTTTTACTCCTGTTTTAAATATGCACATTGACGAGTAATAACAAGTGTGTAAGATTTGTAAAATATGCCTTTGTTATACTTTAGTTACATCTAGGCAGTCACATGTTCTCATTTACTATCATTTTAAATAAACCAATTTTAAAATTTGCATATGTTCACAAAAATCTGTATCTTGTTTGAAAGTCGTCGTTCTACAGAAGTCTGCTGTACATCAATGTTAAGGTTATTTAAAATATAGAACACAGAGTGACGAGGTCTGTGTAAACATTACAGACCAAGAACTGAATTTTTTAATGTATAATAAAGAATTTGGTATACATCACTGAAGGAAGGAAGACCTATACTGAAATTTATGGAATTATAATAACTTATTTGCTCACTTGAGCAAGCTGTCATATTTGTTGTGTGGGCTGAGGAAGCTTTTGAATTGAACAGATACTCACAAGTCATCCAAAACGTTCTTTTGCACAGATTGAATACTTTATCTCTGAATGTTCATTGATGGCAATAATATGCTCTATTAAGGATATAACTTTACAGGAATATTTTATTTATTTGAAAAGTGGGACAATTATTTATTTTAGACTACAAAAAAAAGTTGATTATGTTTTTGCACATTTATGACTTAAGAATGAGCCAAATTGTTCCTTCATTTACCTTGAAATGAACACACATTATTTTGCTCTTCAGAATAATAAATTTTGTTCTGCCATCTTTATTTAGTCTAATATTGGATGGTCAATTCATTTAATGGTATTTTTTTTAAAGTAATAATTTGTAATCATTTTTATTATACTTGTGTACGAATATTAAGTATTCAAATATGTTGAAAGATATTAACTGTTTTATTATTATTTGAAAAATTCATAGGCAGTTGTTTTCTTCTGTTTAAAAAAGTGAATTTGTTTATTAAAGTTGTCCAAGTTACATAGAAAACATGTAATTTGAATAAAATCACTCTGCATTAATTTTTCTTCTATGTACAACTGGTTTATTTATTTCTTAGAAAGTGTAATGGTAGGTTTTAATCAAGCAGTAAAGCATGTGTTCAAACTTTTTTTTTCCATGTAGATGTAAAAGTTGCAGATCTTCTAGTCAAATAATTGTTTAAACATTAATGCTATTATGTATCAATAAATACTAGTCAGCATTTTAGTTACAGGTGTTCAGTTTGTAATTTGAGCTGTTGATAGAATTTTACAATATTATGAAATTTTTATTACATAATACTTATTCCAATCAACATTTTGATGATCTAGAATGTTTTGTAAACTCATACCATCACTATTTGCTTGTTTGCCATCATGGATGTATTTTAATTTGCTGCTGCTAACTGCCTATGCCATTTTCCAATAAAAGCTGTGCACTTTAAATATTTTTTTTAATAAAATGATTAATAAAGGTTGTCATATCAATCTTATTTTTATCAAGCAATATTTTTTATACACACAATAATGACTATATAATTGTGTTATAAATAATTATAAAAGCATTTCAAATTGCTTTAAGAAATTGTATATCGCTTGTAAAAGTGGCATAAATTTGTAGTTCCTTCAGGATGTGAACTGTGTAAAATATTTCTATTTCACTAAATGTAATAAATAAATTTTTACAGACTTGTTTATCACTAAACCTTAATTAACAATTGTGTGCAGAAGTAATACAAAAATGATATTTTAGTTGCCTGTGCAATTATAGTTGAAAATATGCTGTAGAAGTGTGTGCTACATTAATTTTTGTCAACTAATGTTTCTTATCCCATTTATTTCATTTGTTGATCTTTCCTATTTTTATGGTATCCATCTAGTTTTGACTGCTCCACATATTGATCAGCACTTGTTCCCGTCACAGTTACTCAAATGCCAGCCTATTTACTGTATTTAACGCCAGCTTTTAATTTTTCTAACACACTGGCATTTAATAAAATTAGAAGCCAATCAGGGTTTCAGCATGAAGGTTGGCACTTGTTTAATGGTGACCAGATAATGCTTCACCCCCCCCCCCCCCAAATCTTTATGAACATAGAATATAATAAGACTTCAACAGTAATAGTGTTAACAATATTCTGCAGTAAGTGACCTGACCTTTAATATTCCAATTCCCTCAACATAGTTTATAGTTAAAAGCAAAATAATTTAGTAATAAGCCAACAATTTTCTAACACCAAAGTATTATTACTTTGAACTCATTTTAAAAAGTTAAATGGAGGAACAAGCTACACTTGATTTAAGTAAGTACAGTAGATTTTCTCAGTATGATGGAAGTGATGAAATGGCATCTTAAATAGTCACTATCTTTAAATAGCATTTGTGCCTTTTAATATTTTTGTTTTGAAAATATAAATACTTTAAAATAAGATTTTTCATTAATACTGTGTGTGGTTTGAATTGATTTTTAAATCTCTTTACAGTGCCACACATTTGTATGTATTCACGGGTCACAGAAAGACATTATCTTGTGCTTACAAAGAATATGCACAAATAAATAGCTTAGGGCCTTATCAAGTCTAAATTCAACACCAAGTCTTCTAAATTGAAGCAGAAGCTCAGTTTCAAAACACAATTATAAGATTTTTAAAATAACGAAAAGTATTCATAAATTAATTCAAATGCACCAACAAATGGCTATCATATACAGCTCACTAAAAATAATAGGAGACCAGAGCACAATTTCCATAGTGGCAGATATTCCAACTGGCTAATTCAATTCAAACAAATGATAATTAAATAAAAAGAAAACACTTAAGTTGTCAATTCTGAATTTTTAATTTCAGGTGGTTTCGGTCATGGTCATTTTCAACTCATGTAGCAATGACACAATCATTTTTTGTCATTACACATTTAACATTGTTGTTAAATACTTTATCTTTACATTTAATTATCATTTGTTAGAATTGAATTTAATATACATTAAGGATGAACCTATAAAACAAAAATTCTGCACATGGACAAATATTGTTTTATTTAATAAATTTATTTTAAGCATATAAAAAATTAAAGATAACAAATAGAAAGTAACACAACAAAAAGACTACTTAAAAAAAGTAAGCATAGGGGTTTAGGCTTTTGGTGGCGGAACTAGTGGCACATGATCCAGGTTTTTTTAAATAAGTATATTTCCTCCAATCTGCGTATATCCGCTGACTGGTTGGCGTTCTTCGGCTTTGACTTCACCCTGGGTCAGGACCCACACCACTAATGGGATTGAACTGCAGACTCCTGCATGCTTGCAACTAAAACAGCTACACCAACACTCACCTACAACTGTATTATGAGTGCTCACCCTGCTGCGTATCTTTCCCGAATGACTCCAAAATGTCTTCCTATCTCCCTCTCAAAATTAAGTTAACCCCTCCCCCCTGTTCAAAAAGTTCCCCAATCAGCTTTAAATTTTCAGGGTGTGTCTTTTTAAAACCAACCTGTTTCAGGGCTACTTGATTAACTGCAGTAGCACATTAATATCGCCTGAATAAAACGTGGAATTTTCGGCCCATTTGTTGTGGTCCACCTGACCGTTACATGAGCAAAACATCTGTAGACTGGGTCCAGACACCTCTATGACCAAGAAAGTTTTATTAATTTATATGAAATTTCATAGCATATGATTTAGTCACGTTGTAATTTTCTGCTCTGCAACATCACCATCTTCAATTTTATTTTCCACATATTAAATAATTTGCCTCACCCACAGATGTTAAACATTTATATACAGAAATTAAATAAAAATGTATTGGAGATACACAAAATGACATTATATTGACAGACATTTTTTTTAAAAAAAACATGAAATTAAATATCTATCTATTAAATTAATTACAAAACAGTCAATACATATTAAAAATAACAAAATTTTATCTGACATTAAAAACAGAACATTAAATATTTATCTATTAAAGTAATTACAAAATATAGGAAATCCATAAGAGAAACCATATCTTAACTGTAAAAAACTTATAAAATGAATATTTATATATATTCAATCTTTCATTATCTTTAATGATTGTACATATATACACAATAACATTTGTCATCAATTGCTTATTGTTTATGGAGGGAATGCACTCACACATTTTGATGTCACAAGAATTATGCCTTAATTTGCATCAAATATGTCACATGTTCATCTTCCCTCAAAGAACAAATCACTTACCTTTAGACTGTTATAACACTGAACCTTTCTTTACGGTGGGGAATACTACTCAAGAATACAAATTTATGTCATCTTCAAAAGTATGGTGTCAAATTAGTAATGTTAAACGCCCGCATAGGTCCTCCCTCTGGTTTCTGACCCCGATTCAATGATCTTATAAGATCCGTCAAGAACAGGACAAAATTTTTCTACCCGCATCTGAAATACGTACCTTTTTTTTAGACATACCTATTTCAAATTTAATGTCCTTAACCTTTTGTCTTAGGGCTCGATCGGCAGCCTTCTTCATCAATTGCCGTCGGGATTTGGCTAATGCAATTTCTTCTAGTGGATACCGTACAGCTGCTCATTGTGAAATTAGCGTCATTGTTCAGTGAAAATATTTAATTATAATGTTCATTTAAGCTTTCGGAACGAACTTACTGCCATTCTCAAAATCTATTTAACAGTCAGTCAGGATTTTTTATAAAAGTGAATAAAACCTTAATCTTTTCAAAACAATTTTAAATATTTATTTTCAATCAAAATCTTCAAGTCAAAGGTTTAAAAAAAACCTTTCTGTAATTTAATTTTTTTGTATAAAAATGTTTAAATAACGTGTTGTAATGTTTTATGATGAATTAAAAAAGTAACATTTAAATAATTTAATGATAGCGTTTCATTTTTAAATCGGCCCACGCAGGTATACAGAAAATACCTTATCAGAATTTAGACCCAAAAAAAAACAATTTCCATTCTATATATATATATAACATGAAAAGTTACACTTAACAATGCAGGCCAGCTTGCGAGTTGCAATTGTTGAGGAACTGACGCAACTTGGGCCAACAATGTAGTCTGGCGAGAGTTTGGGAGTCGTCATGGGGTAGTGGAAGGAGCAGGTTGTGTCGGCGGGACGACGAGAGAATGACCACGCCCTGCAGATATAATTATTTCTCATGCTCGGATTGGAATTAAAACTACTAAAATCCATTTTTGGTGTTTTTTATGAAAAATACCTGGCGCCCTAAAAGAATTATAAACCTCGAATACGGAGGAACGCGGAATCCGCTACAATATATATATATATATATATAGTAGTTGAATGGATGTTCTTAGAATGAATGAAGTGTGGCTACAATATGATATTTGAGCGCGGTGTGCATTGTTACAAGCAACATGATTGTTGGCAGGCCGTGCGCAAATATGACTTCGATAACTTTCTCAAAGCAATTTAGACAATTTAACTGAAGAGAGTGCAAGTGTGCACGATGTTGATTGGTCGAGCAGGTTACCTGACCCAGTTTCGGCAAGATGGCCGAAACGAGGTTTTGAGATGAACAAGGTAGACGGTTGGCGGACACGGAAGTGAGCGGATGTAATTTTGAGTCGAGCACTGGAGGGTAGACGTACTACTCCGTGTCACAGTATTTTACGGTGGACGGATGTAATATCGAGAGCGGTGAAGGAGGTCCTCGCCGATAAATTTTGTGTGAAGGAAGGGTTTCCTTCAGCTGGATTTCCGAGGCGACGCAGTGTAGGGTGCAGAGCACTGAATAGCCAAGGAGTTGTGGATTCGATGAGCATATGGCAAATTCAAAATAATCGTTAGCTTATTTTGGTATATCCAGAATAATCGCTTGCTTATGTTGAGATAAATAGTGGTGATTGAAGATTAATGTTGCATCGGTGGTAATCAGAAAAGGATTGTTAAGAAAACTAAATTGTGGATTGCAAAGTTTGTTAATTTTTAGTGGTGTGTACAGTCATATGTTGAATTTCGAAACCAAGCCATTTGATGTGCAGTGGGAAATGGGCAATTTGTCTTGATACAATAGTAGCTGCCAAACCAGGTGTTGGATGAGTGGAAAGAAAGATTGTGAAGCTTGCTCATTTTTTTTATTACCCAACATTTTTAAAAGCAAATTTTTGATTAGGTTTCCTTTTCATTTCAGTTGCTGCAATCTTTACTCTTGAGAGGCCCAAATAAGCCCTGCAGATATGAGTTTTGTGAATTAATTGTGTATATATTTTTTTATGTTTGTTTTCAATATAATTGAATTAATTGGAATTATTGATTAATTATTTCAAGTATCCTTGCGAGTGTATATTACAATATATTAATTAGAAATATGTTGATATAACTTCACATCCAACTCGCAATACTGATTGCGAAACATGTTCACTTTTTTAATGTTCCCATTTGAATTAATATTTGTACATTATATATTTGAAAATACAAAGATACGGTGTAAATAAATAATCCACTATAATTTCCCTTTTCCTGCTTTAAGGAAAAAGTGCTGTTTTTACATGGGCCTACAAGCCAGTTACAGGAGTGGGGATTTAAAAATATTGAGCCTGTTTCAAAATCAGTATTGCAAGTTGGATGAGAAGTTATATTGGAAAGGAAAATTAATGGGGGTGTGGTATTATATAAAAATAACAAGAAAACAATCAAGATTTGTGAAAAAACTAGGGTTATAAGAGTCGCTAAGTTTTATTCTCACAATCAACTTTGGTGGGTGCACCGTGCCTTTTGGACTGCAATCTGAACATATATCAAAATAAGAGGAATTCAAAAAACCCCAAGAGGGGTAAAGGTTTCAAATATTTGTACACAGACATATTGGGACAGGATGTGGCGGCCATACTCTCCTCTTTTCCTATGTCCTCAGTAGCAATCTTGCCTTAGCTAGGTCCTATTGCCGTGGCGTACCCAGTATTGATACTTAATTTACATCATTCCTCCAATTTCTGCTTCTCTCTTTTTGAGATTTTTCTGCAGTCTTCACCAGTGTATTAATAGTTATTATTATTTTTTACCACATTTTCTCCATCATGAATTTTTCCCATTAACAAAAAGATAGTTGTTTTACTTTAATTATTTTTGAAAAGGGAAAATCCAAACACTGAGCCAAAAAAAGTATTTCACTTTATAATGGAAATTAGAAATGAAGAAAGTTCAGAGAAATTCCTTGATGACTCCGAAGACGACAACTTTGAAGAAACTATTAATGAGGAAGAAGATATCCACAGTAATTCTAAGGAATCCCTGGAGGATGAGGGTGAAGAAGTGGCAACTGAAGACACTGATTACCGATTTTCCATTTTTCTTTATTTAACATAACAATTTTGTTTTCTATTGCATTTTTATTAGGTTATAACTTTTTAGCAGTACAACTACTAATAATTTTCACGAAGCATACTTTAAAACAAAAATAAATATTATACATCAATAACAAAGAATTCATTACTTAGTAATGAAAAGTAAAAAACATGGGTGTGGTCCAACAGACACAATGTGCCTGCTAACATAATCCAAACAGTCGCACCTGTCAAAGGGTTAAGTTTCGATTTAATCCCTAAGGCAGGGATGGAAAAAATAAAGTTTTGCATACAATATTAATCAGATAGAGCAATTTCAATCAAATTTGGTGAATGTTCCTTCAAACACAAAAACAAATACTGCTCCCACAGGCAGGACCATCACTTGCCATCCCTATGGTTTAGGGTGGGGAGGGAGTGGAATTTTATAACATGCATATAAGGGCCGATATTTAACTCAAATATTTTTTCGGGTCAATTACTGAGATAATATTCGCACAGATGTTTGTGAATGATCTCAATGCCATTCAGCTACCCACTATTTATTATGGTGTCTGCCAACTTTACACTTTAGATAAGCCACCATCTTTCTTTCTCTCTTTCTTGTCCTTCTCTCCTTCTCATTTGTGTTTATACACACACACACACACACAATTGAAGGATAGTTGATTGCTTAGGAAGCAATATCATGTCAAATTTTTGCGGGTTGCATTCCTTCTTCAGGACAGTAAGTCTGAATGGGTTACCCTTATTGCTTTACAAATAAATTAAAATAATGTGTTTCACATTACATCAGAAATACATTCTGATTAAGAATCTCAAGAATCACTGTTTAAGCTAATACTAGTCATGTCCTGACAAAGTTTAGAATCACTCATATCCTCTGCTAAAGCTTCAAGAATATCCAAAAGTAAATCACGACCAAGAGATCTCATTTTTGGCAATCTGGCAACCTAAAGGATAATTAAAAGAAATATTATTATAATTATATATTATATTAACCATTTATAAGTAATTTATACTCTTTAACTACCTTTGCAAAATGGTGCACAATCAAATTAAGAGCATATTTTTTCATATCAGTGGCTTGCATTCGGTCAGCTGCTTCTAGTATTTGAATAACATTTTCAAATGTAATATTCATTTCCAAATTCTGTTTGCAGAATGCCTGGAGACGATTATTGGTGAATCCATAGAAGTATGGAGCACTAAACAGGTATAATGAATCTTCTGGAGGCATGTTGACATCAGCATAGTAAATATACCTTAGCAATGAATCAAATGATTGTCTTGATGGTATGATATCTCCAATCTGAATCTATAGGATCAAAAGATTAACATGCACTGACAAACCAGAAACTGTCTTATTTTATTTACATGGTGCAGATAAGTGTTTTCTAATGTTTTCATTGAAGATATTACATGGGAAAAACACATTGACCATGTATGTAAAAAAATTAACAAAATTCCCACATATTAAAAAGGTTAACAACTTTTCTTAACATAAAATATCTTACAAGTATCTACTACAGCTTAATATTCTTGCACCTAAACTATTGCATAGAAATATGGGGTTTTGCTGAAAAAAAAAACACATAGGAATAGACAGTTTGTAATACAGAAAAAAGTCCTGCGTAACATCTTCGAACTACAGAAAACAGAATCATTCAAAAAGATCTTCTCTGAGAACACTACCATAACATTTTACTCCTTATATATATACAAAGGCATTATATTAATAAAAGAAAAGTGACATCAATAAAACAATTTGTATAAGGGGTCAAAATAATTATTACAAGAGTAAGAACAAGTAAAATCATAACAGACAAAGCTCCATACATAAAAAGTGTGATAATACTTTTCAACAAGTTACCAAATGCAATAAAAAAATTAGACGGCAAATCATTTAAAGTGAACTAAAAAGGTACCTCCTAGAAAAGTCACTGTATAGTTTAGAAAATGCAATAAATAAATACATACCCTCCTATGGAACATCGATGGCTTAAAAAATGAGATACCTTTTATACCATCAGAGACAATAACAAAATACAATGTCATAATCCTCGCAGAAACCTTTTTAACATGAGATTACAATATTACAGAATTCGCTCCTTTACACAAAAAATGACTGACAGACCAGCAGGAGGAGTCTCCCCCTTCCTCAAACCATGCTTAAGAAATTTAATAGTAGTAATAAGAGACGAAAATACAGTTATTGTTAAAACAAATTACACCACAGTCTGGCAAACAGAACTGATACTGGAAACACTGGAAGAAAAGGGATTCAGACTCATCAACAAACCCTACCTGAAAACCTATGTAACGCCGAATGGAGCTAGCGCAATAGACCTCGTACTATCCAGAAAAGGTATTAAAGCAATAAACCAGAAAGCACTTTGGACATCAGAAATCACACCAATCAGAAAACACATATCAACCACAACAACATTCGAACTCACTCAACTGTTACAACCTAACAGACCTGTGCCAAACAAAACATACAGGAAGTTACAGACTGAGATATTAAAAGAAAACCTAGAAAAAATAGAAGAAGCAGCAGGCCAAATACAGCAACATAAATTAACAGAAGTAATGGAACTGTGCACAATGACTCTGCAATCATGTCAAAAAAATCTCAAAGAAAAAAAATCATAACCTTGGTTCAGAAAGGAATGTTATGAAGAAAGGAAGAGGATACTAACAGCACTATACCAGGCCAAAACAACATGATCTAACATCATACGCCATACAGAGAAGGATATACAAAATGCTAAGAAAAAAGCTGATTGAATTGAAGAATGCGTTAGACAACGGGTAGAACATGCCCAAAATGACCCATTCATTGCACTTAAAAGAACAAAACCACCAGAAACGAAGAGAATTCCCATGGAAATATGGGAAAATCACTTCAAGTCCATTCCAAAGGAAGAAGCACCCTTCATGTTGGAGCTACGTAATAGAACAAGCCCAAGACGTATTGAGAAATCCAGGGAAAAAATAATTTGTAGCCTCATAGACTATACCAAAGCCTTTGACACAATAAACAGATCAACACTCATCCAAAAGCTCCACCTGGCCATTGGAGAGACACAAAAACTATAAAACATACTTTTAAACATCCTACAATACGGAGTACTACAAGGAGACCTGATCAGCCCAACAATGTTCAACATCATGACATCAGACGTCACAATGATAAGCATGGATAACTCAGCAACAGTTATACTCAACGCAGATGACATGGCAATCGGCTCCAATAGCAAAGAAGAACTACAAAAGGAGCTGGACAGGCCAAACAGATGATTTTCAGAAGAGGTGGTAAACATTCAGCTAAAGATACACTGTTCCTTCAAAAAAAAAACTAACCGAAATAGTACCAAAATTAAATATCTCATAATTACTCTCCATACAACAATCTTTCCACATCCATGCGAACGAAAGCAGCAAAAGTGATCTACATTATTCAACAGCCCCAAAAACTTTCCATAAAACCAGCAATGTTATTATTCAAAGCAGCCATAGTGCCCATAAGGAATTTTGGGCAATACTTATAACCTTCCTTTCACCTCCATTCAGACACTTGGCTCAATGTAATGTTTTTTAAAAAAAACCTTTATGCTGATAGTTAATTATGCAGTGGAATAAAAAATAATTTTGGGGGCTAGCACTTTTGGCTGTAGAAATGAAGTACAATGTTAACAGATACAGGGGGGTAAGATGTGTAGTAACAGTTGTTATGGCATTAATTGGAAGGAATTATTCATAATCAAGCCACATGCTTTAGGAAACTAATTATTTTCAATAATCACAATGGAACTAACCTGCACAACATTGTCATCTGGCATGAACGACCGAAACATAGCTTCAAAATAACTGCAACGTGCTGCTAAGACAGCCTTGTGTACAGGAATACATGTCCCATCCAACATAAGTGTTATATCACAAAATTCTTTTCCACCAATTTTTAAAAACATTTCCATATCTTGCTCCAAAGTTGTACCTTTAAAAATAATATAAAACTGAAACAATATCTTGAATGTTTGAAATATGCTAAACTAAATACAGGTGCATAATGCTGAAATTTAAAACAAACAACATCATAACTTGTATTACAAACTAGGTGAGAATAATATTAAGATTAAAATATTTAACTACCACTCCAAAATATTTTTAATACCTTCTGTAACATTTCAGTCTTCTTATTTTCCATCTAAAGTCCAATATTAAAGCAAAATTAATCACAACCGTTTACAAAACCTTTTTATTTAAGAAAATGTACTTTAACTTATCTAACAAAGTCAACTTTGTCATGCTTTAGGATAGTATCTTATTTTCTGTAAACTTTCTTGATATTCACACTAATTTCTACAACCAATATTAATTAGAATAATTTTATATTAATTATACCATCAGAGTGTTATAGGTCACTAATCATCTCAGAAACTTTTAACTTTACACCAATCTGGATAATTTTTTGTATTTTATTACTAACTAACAACTTCTCACCCGCTCCCATAAATCTGTGCTTAGATTTCTTTGGCAGTGTTACTACTAATTTAAGTGGCCTGAAAAAAATTGATTCTACACAAATCTCCTGTCATGCCAATAAATATGAACAAACAAATTAAACATAATAATTGGTATTAGTAATAGCAGTTTTTAAGCTTAAGTGGTTATTGCAATTACCAACCTGAATTATCAAATGGCGCTTCAAGTAATAATCTTGCTTGAGGCATTTGTCTTCGGCGAATAATTTCCACCATTAGAGCTTTGTCTAAGTTTTCAAATTCTTTGCTCATAACAATCTGAGTGTAGTTGGATTCTTTTACTATGAATTTAAGGCAGAATTCTTTAATAAAATATAATTTCAGAATCGATGCATTGTGTAGAGCTTCCAAAACATTTCGATAATTGATAGTTGCTTCTAAATACTGTATGCACAGTTGTTCCAGTCTTCTCATATGAAACTGTTTTCCATGAAATATTTTTTAAAAACATAATATTAATTTACTAAAAAATAACAACAAAATATTAACTTCAATACATTCATTTGAATTGAAATTAGACTCAATGAACATGTATCACATTTAATATTTTACATCTGGATTGAAGAAATTTTATGTACAAATAACATAAATTGTATACCAACATTTATTTCTGATTCACATATTAAAGAAAATATTTACTATGAGAATATTTAAAATAATTGAAGAACATAAACAATCAAACTAAAGTTTCAACAAATTATCAAGTTGAGATAAATATCTGGGGATAGTATCTCCTTTGTATGTAATAAACAAATCCTCTTCCTCTCTTTCTCAAATATAATTTTATTAATGTAAATGTAAGTAATGTGTGATAAATTGAGATCACAAATTAATTAAGACAGCAAGAGTGAAGATGTTTGGACCGAGTATGTGTCAGAGATTTACTGACCCAGGGTGTGTTTCACATTAAGAAACTGGGTGAACCTTCCGGAAGGTGTCATGCCTATAGATGACTTTAGCATAAACAAAGTAAGCTGACTCCAGCAAAAAATAACAAACCTTTTAGGTCAATTCATTTGAATTGTGTTTTCTTTTTCACCTGAGCTATTTTTATGGAAAACACAAATTTTATTTATTTTTTATTGCAATTCACAGGATTGAACTTCTGAAACAATGTAAAATCAACTCTAATATTTTGCTTAGTTTCATCTGAGTCTAGGGCTAATTCATTACAAAATTTCACAAGATTTAGAAAGGGTCTAGTGGGAATCTTGGGTGATTTCTCGGTATTTGACATGAAATGGCCCACCAGTTGCTTAAAACATACGAAGGATAAAACCAAAATATTCTTGCTACTTTTATCTATAGTGCAGTATTTATTCAGTGAAGAAATCAATTAACCATAACATAATGAAATAGACAAACTGGAAAATCAAATACTTAAACATTTGCAGTTTTATACCATTATAAGAGTTAATTTATTTAATTGTAGGTAATACACAGAGGTTAATCCAATTATGTAGATACTAAGCATCTGTTACAATGTAAAAATCTAATGGTATAAACATTCGTATACAACAACAACAGTGAACACTGTATTAGTTTACAGATTTTGGTTACATTAATTCACTGCTAAAGAAATAAGACATTTCAGATTGATGTTAATTACAAGTAACATATACATAAAAAAATATAGACTGTAAGGAATAGGAAAATAAAAAATTGGAAGAGTACATATTTGAAAATACATTAAATAGAATTATTCAGAAAATAATTTTCTACGGTTAAAATTGCTATATTAGAGAAGAAACATTGTAAAAGAATAAATCTTATCTAAAAAGTATGGTTAAAGGAAAGTTATTATTTGTAGTATAAACTCATTCTCACTAAATGGAATTTATTATTGAATCATACCTGAACTGCTAACCTATACACGTCCATCATGAGCAACACTATTCGATTACATACAGGGTCTTCAACTAAAATTAAAAATAAATAAATTTCAATGAATTAGTTTGATACTTAACATCTATTATTGTCATACATATATAAAGATAACATAAATTTTGAAATATAAGACAGGTCTTATTCTGTGTAACAACAGGTATTACTTATGATTTTTTGGGTGCTGAGTATGGGGAAAATGCTAAAAAAAATTTCCACCATAGAAGATTTATTTGAAAAAACCAGATTACCTTGATTAAGGTGATCAACAGACTATAAACTAGATTGAAATAGTTTTTTCTCTTCCATTCCAACTTATTCCAGTCAGGATTTACTCTACTATATGATATAAATTAATAAAAGAAGCTCATAACAACAAACATACTCAATGTGGGAATCCAGCAAGGTGAGGAGAACAGGACTTCCCATAGTGAGTAATTGGAAGGTTCCAGAATTTAAATTTGACCCACTCCTTAACTCTACCTTCCTCTTATTCAGTTTAGCTCAAATATTCTTAAAGTATTTTATAAATGTGATTTCAAGAGGTTGTGTCAATTCTTCAGATAGATTCTGTTACATTTGTGGTGAACTTGAAGTGAGAAAACAACTGTGAAACATCAATGACCTTGTTTATGCTATTTCAGCATCCATCAAAGGACTCAATATCTGGTCAAAAAGTAAAGTTATGATCTAAAGAGAGTCATGAAACCACAGTGATGAACCTCCTCTTTCACCTTCAATATACAGGAGTATATATATTGTTTATAATAACTTATATATATAATTAATTAATTAATAGGGAAAGGACAGAGAGATAGAAAGAAGGTGACTTACCTGAGGTTCATAGATGGTAGACACCTTGTGAGGTTTAGAGTACTTAAATAAAATATATAGCTGATATATATAGTAAATGAGGGAGAAAGATGAAATTGAGAAACACTACAAAGAAATTGAACAAATAATGAAGTAAGTCAAGGGAAATGAAAATTTTATAGTAGTAGGTGCCTGGAACATAGTAATAGGAAAGAGAAAGTGATGAGGTTGGGGATTATGGACTCCAGAAAAGGAATAAATAGGGAGTCAGGCTAGTGGAATTTTGCATTGAACACAGATTAGTCATGATAAATACCTGGTTTAGAATTATGAAAGCAGAGACTACACACGGAAGAAGCTGGGGGACATGGGCAGGTACCAATTAGATTATATAATGGTTTGACAGAGGTATAGGAATCAGGTGCTAAACTTCTAGACATGAGTATGACGAAACTCAAAATAGGAATTAGAACAATTAGCTCAATTGATTTTTACAAGTAACGTAGAAGAATGAATAACTAAAAACCTAGAACTAACTTACATGATACTATTCTAAGGTTACAGGAAAAGTTAAATGTATTCAAACAATACTTACTCTTCTTTGTTGGATCAATTCGGTCTGTATATATGTAGTTTAATACCATTTCAAAAGCTTCTGGCACAGCATCCCGTAACCTGACTTCAAGTAATGGCAAATCCTTAAAGGATACATTAGTTGTTCCAAAAACCTTTTAAAAAAAAGTGGCGAGTTCAAAACCCTATATTCTACACTTTTCTTATTTTTTTCCCTATAATAGAGTGACAATTACACATAAAAATGTAAATCCTATAAACAAATATGTATATTGTAACTGTGCCATGGGCAAATTAATGACAAGTAAGTAAACTAAACAACTGATATGACTCTAATGCCAGCCATTTTTGCAAATTAAAAAATTTCCAAACCACTCCACCCGCACTTACTCTGACAGTGCAAAGAACGTGTGTACAAAATTTGCTTGAAAGTTCTCTACATGCTTACATTCAAATGCAGAACATACAAACCCAAAAACAGTTAATTTTATTATAGAAATATACATAGAACACAGGAAGAATAAACTAAATATCATTGAATGAATGCTATAGCACATTGATTCCCAACTATGCGTCATGACACCAGGGGGGAGGGGGAGGGGATTATTATATTGTCACATTCTAAGAGCCATTTGAAAATAAATTTATTATTTTCTACAGCAACATTGTTAGCTTCAACAAACTTTCTTCCAAACAAAAAATTACCTTTTCAAGGTGTTTATCTCTTGCTTCTCGAGCTTGACGAATACGTGCTCGAAGCCA
Organism: Eucriotettix oculatus; assembly: GCA_034510155.1. Lineage (NCBI taxonomy): Eukaryota > Metazoa > Arthropoda > Insecta > Orthoptera > Tetrigidae > Eucriotettix > Eucriotettix oculatus. Next base: position 189,538,195 of record CM067377.1, on the reverse strand, counting down.
CTGAGAACGAGCTGCTACCATAGCAAGATGGGCAGGAATTTTAACTTCCTCAACACCCACAACAAACTCTACATCACAAAACTGATGACTTTCTAATAGTTTCCCAAAATCTTCATGTAGAGTGCACTTTGGATAACACGAAAACTGAAAACAAATCAATCCAGTTCATGTTAAATGATTCATACAAAATGTTATATATAATTTAAATAGTCAAATGAAGGTGAAACAAATATTAACTTTACCAATTAGCCATATAAACAGTTGGCATAAAAAATAATTAACTACCCAATTCCAAATACCAGACAAAGTAAGAAACATGGTTAAAGTTAAAAATAGTTCATTAAAACCAAATTTTCAATAAGTTTTCAGCTTTAACCATATAATAGACCATATTGTGTATGCACAAACTCAAACCAATACAGTAACTTCATTTGTATTGGCAACTGTGGAAATATTTACAGTCATACAGATATTGTGCACTCAAACAATTTAACAGAGAAAACAATTAAATTGTATATTAAATGAAAGCTAACCAATTTTTTTAGAACACTGACATAAATATGATACTAAAAATTAATTAGTCTTAGAAAAGAATAATCTCAGATTTAATTTTATCAATCCTGTACTAATTATTTAGAATATAGCTATTTAAAAGGAACTTATTTATACAATAGCCTTAAGGTTATTGTGCTGACCAGAATTGTTATGAGGTGCAAAATTAGCTGTTACTCTTTTTATACTTGTTACAACTATAAGGTATGTTCTTAAAAGAATCATTTTGAGTATACACTTATCAATTCATATTGTCATTCCTGTAATGATTGTAAAGTATCCTAAGATGAATATGGCAGGAAATGTTAAAAGTGTTCAGGATGCTAAAAAGTAATTCATCTAGCTCCTGTATATGGTTATTATTATCATCTAAAATTATTGTTTATATATTACATATTTTCTTAGTTGAGTGTTTTACAATTTTTGTATTCTACAGTGTTCTTATTTGGCTCATTGATGCAGTTTAATAATTGAGTATACTTCACTGTTGTATTTTATTATCTACTATGTATTGGTGGTTTGACTTGCCGTTTCCTCAATAAGGACTTATGAAATCAATAAATCTAAACCTAAATTCTATCTTAAAAGATATTTTTAAAATCATAACTGTAGGAATCTTTTAACTAAAACTTAATTTCATAATTCATAAGTACATCAACACATTCTATAAATAATTGAGAAACAAATACCTGAAACCTATACATTTCTCCACTGCGTACGTTGTTGTCAACTGTGCCTCCAAATATGTACATAGCATCCCCAATAACAGCAGCTGCATGAAACAGCCGCCCTGATGGCACTTGTGAATCTGCAGCAGGAGTAACTACAGACCATGTTTGAGTGTCTAGGTCATAACAGTGTAAGTCACTAGGCAACGTGCTATCAGCTGCACCTCCAAACACATAAAGATGACGATCAAATGCAACCATAGTGTGACCATACCTTCGGGCTGGTGGAGGTGGAGCACCTCTCAAGATATGCTCTGTTGAAATACGAGTCCAACTGTAAACAACAATAGCAAATTTTGTTACATTGAAATACAAATACTAGTATAAAAAAATAATGTACATTAATTCATATAATGTGAACGCAAAGTGAAAACTAAACACGTAAATCACAAAAAACCATGACACTAGGTATTTTAATAAACTAAAAACAAATTTTAATAATCATTTTTAAAAATTCATAAAATGCCATAACAACAACAAAAAAACATTATTTTTCACATGAATAATTCATAGAATACTTAAAAGACAAGAATGGAAAAATGTCAGTCAAACCCAGGACTGCCCACTTTCGGGGAAGGGGGTCACTGTACCAATAGGCTAGTCTGAGCCGACATCCCAAGGACCAATCCAACATCCCTCCATTCTATATATATATATCCATTCCATATATATTGTAGCAGATCCGTCGTTCCTCCGTATTCAAGGATTTCTTAATTCCTTTTGGGTGCCAGGTATTATTCATAAAAAACACCAAAAATTGATTTTAATAGTTTTTAATTTCAATTAGAGCATGAAAAAAAAATTACATCTGCAGGGCGTGGTCATTCTTTCGTCATCCCGCCGACACAACCTGCTTCTCCCGTTACCCCATGATGACTCAAACCTCTCGCCAGACCACATTGTTGGCCCGGGTGGCATCAGTTCCTCAACAATTGCAACTCGCAAGCTGGCCTGCATTGTTCATCGTAACTTTTCATGTTACAAAATATATATATATATATATATTCTTTTTCTATTCCTCTCTACGTTGATCACACAGCTTTCTCTGAGCATATTTCTATACTGAGCTTGTGACTTAAAAGCGAGTTTCACAACTTTCTCCCACATTTTCTATCCTTACACCCTATTCAAATATACAATGTGTGTGATGATGTCACATTTCAATCATTAATTTATATATATATATATATATATTTGAATCATGGCATGCCGTACATATGATTCAAAGAGCGATTTACCTGCCTTATTATATATATATATATATATCTTAAAAAATGTATGAGATTTAAAATTAAGTATTTGGAAAACAAAGTAATATTTCTTATTATACATACCACCTTTCTTTGAAATGAAACTGAAATAAACTATTTGTAATTTTGGCACCACTCTGACCACTAAAGACAAACATGGATTCTCGAGCCACTGCTACAGGAAAATTGCAACATGTTGGTGGGCAATCTCCAGTCTGTGCCACTTCCTCCCATGATTTTGTTTCACCCTGTAATCATTTTTTTAAAATTATTATTTTGTAAAATGTTTATCCATAATACAAGATTAAGTGTAAAAACAAATATAAAAAACCAAATGCCTTACCACAAGTGATATGGTCCACATATCATTTAACCTTGCATTTCCATCATACCCAGCAAATATCCACAACTTGCCATCATGCACTGCAGCCCCATGAGCAGAACGGGGAACAGGAGTTCTGAAATTGAGAGTCTGTTAGCAGAGTACCAACACAAAACCGAAAGATTCAGCTTTCCTATATTTTTAAGAATCGGCATTTCGTTGAAATGTTGTATGTATTTAAATTGCTTGCATGAGGGTTTCATGGAAGAAGCAGCTCAAATATATTTTCTATTTAAAAATAATGGCAAACTTCAAGCCTAAAACTTGCAATAATAATTTAAAATAACACCGTCTTGGTGTTTCAGTGGTAATTACTATAGCTACCTGATTAGTAACTTAAATCCACCCATAGTTTCATTTGAAAACAATGATTTCATTGCACTGGGTTTTTAAACATTAATTATAAATAAAATATAATAAATTGAAAATTCGTAAACATCAATATACAGTTCACTGTGGACATCAAAACATTAATAATAGGAACTGTTAACATTTAACTCTATTTATAGGAAAATGTGAACACGTCAGGAATTCGGCCAATTTTATACAGCTTTTACAAATAATCAGCATAGAAATAAATAACCTACTAGCGAGTTTTGAAGTGGTCTCATTGTTTAACCAGATTCAAATTGAGGATATGCACAAACTGTTGAACAAATGATTTTTCCTAGGAATAACAAGACAAGTGTTGATGACCAATTGCACTCAGTATGGTGGGAAATATTTTGAACAGGCTGACAATGTTGCAATGGGAATGATGCAATGATAATTTTTCCATGGAGCATTTCAAGGATTTATCACTATATAGTGCTCCTTTATAGTCAAAGTATTTCTTCTGCTATGTGGATGTGATATGGCAACACATTGTAGAAGAACTTATTGTTTTTCTTGTCTCCATGGAAACTGAGAAGGATGGAACCCTTGCCTGCATGCAGAGAAGTTTTCACCATCCAGCCCAGAAAAATGTGATTCTAGACAAATTAATTCATCAGGCTAGGAAAATTTCTGATGGTGGAAGTCAACCCAGGAATTGGAACACTTTTCCATCCTGATAATTGCAAATCAGCCCAGATGAAGAGCCAATGAAGATAAGAGGTTGGTGAATTCTGCCTTCTTTCCCTTCACCGGCAGTGCCTCCTACAGAATTGATTAAATACAGGCCCAACACCAAATTAAGGCAGTATTTCTTCCACAGATCAAGATTAAAGAAATGTTTGCCTCTGCAATAGACAACATCAGGTTAAGGACACTCAGGGTGTACAGTATACTGTGCCTGTGTGGCAGAACATACATTGGACAGACAGTTCATACTGTACAGGACAAATGTACTGAACATGCAACAAACTTCTGCAGCAACAGGACAAGTCCCCTATTGCAGAACACGCCATAGAAGAAGGCAGAATTTTGCAAGACCAAAATACTAAGTATTTATAAAGGTTATTATGACAGTGTTCTCTACGAAGCATTGAAGATAAGAACACTGAGCATAGCTTGGATCCAGCCCTGAAGCTGCTACAGTGGTGGAGGTCTGTGGGTGGAGTAAGACATCTGCACCAGGTAGCTATGATCGTCTCATTCCATTTTCAACCTGATTGCACACTGCCTGCATACAAGTAGTACATATCAATGATTTTGAGAGTCCCAACACTTTGCTTAAAAGAAGATGACAGTGCATATGTTCATCAAAGTCACACAATTATTGCTGTTTGACCCAGGTGGAAACCTGAGAATGATTTTTGCACTCTATAAGTTTGAAAGTAAACTTAACTGCAAAATAAATTGCAGAAACCATTATACCTTTTATTTGTAGCTATATAAATTGTTCTCAACAATTGCCTTTATTCACAAAATTGGTTGCCGACAAAACAGATAAATTTAAATATAAAATAAAGTATCTTACTTGCCAAAAAACTTCCATTCAATCCATTGACCACTGCCAAATCTATATTCGAATAAGTCATTTTTATTGGTAAGATTAGAATTGGAATGTATATCACCAGTATAACCACCAAATACAAACATGGAACATTCGTGAACCTAAAAAATATGTTTTATTTTTAAATGTGCCATGAATGGAACAGAACTATCATATGAAAGTAAGTAATATAAAAAAATTAAAATTGCGATGGTTTTGAGTGGTATCATTGTCTCTTATTTCAGGACTGGAAGTTGATGAAAATGTCCCTTTTTTCTGTTAAAAGGTTTATTTGAATTCATTTCACATTTTGTTAATTATGTAAGTAACCATATAATACTTTTCTTTTGGACTTCAACTATTGTCTTTTCATTTTATTTATTAAATTTAAGATACAACAGATTTTTGTGGGCAGCATTTGTTCTACTTGGAACAGTCTGTCCTCCTACATGAGCCATATCGTCATTCAATGATGGAAAATATCCCATACACCTCCAGAAAAAAATATCCTGCCCAAACCCACCCTTGGCCAACATAAAAAAAGTAGTCCACCTTTAGCAAGACCTTCTTTGTTGGCCTACTTTCTCTGCTTGACCAACACTGGACTGAAATCAACCCCTGAAATAAAGGATCAACCTTCCAACCAGCCAAAGGGTTGCCTTTAAATGCCTTCCCATCCACTGCAACAAACTTCTCCAACCCTACAAGCACTAAACTCCCAGTCTCCTACCCACATTTACTTGCAAATTTTGCAGTAGGAACCAGTGCAGTGTCTTTCAACCCACAATAATCATTTGGTTTACAAAATTAACATCACCTGTCTCTCCTCCATATCATCAACCAAATTAGCCAAGGATAGGATGCACTAAGCAGATTAGGGAGAATTTGGTAGTTATGCGGAAATGAAAATGTTTGCGCAAGATAGGTTAGCATTGAGGGTTGCAACAGGCTAGTCTTAGGACTGAATACCACCGCAACAACAATTCATTAATAGATAAAAGTTAATTCTCACAACAGCTGAATGATGATATCTAGGAGCTGGTGGGGTTCCTGTTGAAAAAGCTCTTCCCCATGACTTTTCCTTAACATCAAATCTTAAGAGATCATTTAACATACTTTTTCCATTGTCACCTCCAAATACATATATCGCATCAGAATAAGCAACCACGGTGTGTTTACTACGTCTGAAAATGTAAAATGTTAGTATTACAAACATAGGAAATAATGTAGAATTTTTTATACACTGATATAATGCAAACCTTGCTCCAACAAATTCATCGCATTCTGGCATGCGAGCCCATCGGTGAACTGTTTCAAATGGACCAAAGTCTAAAGTTAATCCTTCTGAAGACTCAGGCCAGGAATGATCAAATTCCATATTGAGTGGTTGTGCTACAGCCATGCCCTAAATATTTTCATTAATAAAAGTAGTACAGAGAATTCAAGTAACAGTAAGATGGAACTAACAAAATTACACAAGAATTAAAAATTGTAGTCTGTTACAACAACTATGTTATATTATAGGATAAGCATTGTTTTTGACAATATGTATTCAGTTAAATGCACATAAAAGTTACACTTTAAGCTCATTAGATACTGCAAAATTAAATTCATTTGATAATCGATACACAAATAAGCACATGACTCTAATCGAAGCAAGGATCAGTATGGAAGTAAAATTCCTACAAGTGATGGCAAACGCCTGTAGATGTATCCACTATTGAGATGTACTTAAAATTTTAAAAAGATCACCTAAAAGCCAAAGCTGAAGTTTGAGGTGTGGATTGAGAAAATAAACGTAAAATATCAAGGAATGAAGGTGAAATTACGTACTTGTTATTTAGCAAAAATAGGTCGCCAAATTATGATAATATAGTAAATACCTGTAGTTTTAATCAAGTTCGATTGGTACATGTAAAAGATTTGACATTTAACCACTTCTGTCAGCATTCTCCATTTACATATTTTAATATGTATTTCACTGATTGGAAGATATTGGAGAGATCCATTAATAATAATTTTCCAGCCATTTGTCTAAGTGTTAAACAATGTTATTACATTTTGTTATTGATACATTGATAACATATTGTTGTAGCAGACGAAAAATTATGGTTTCCCCTGTAGATATCCTCTAGCGCGTATTGGCTCATGCTCAGCCAATAAAAACCATGATTTCAATTAACATAAGAAAACATTATTTACCTTCCGTACCAGATAATTAAAATATTAAAATGAAGGTGGCTCTCGCTCACTGAATATGTTTTAGAAAACAATGATAATTTAAATACTTAAGGAAAAATACAACATATATGTTCAATGCATTTTGTAACAAAATATTGCATAAAGACGAAATCCGAAAAAAAAAATCAGAATGCGAATACTAGAGATAATTATCTATCATTATCCTGAGTCATTGTTTTACAAACAATCATCTTGTTGTCAAATAACGTTTAGATCAATATCAAACATATACGTGAGATACTTGTATTATAAAAATTTAATTTTATAGACGACACGTAAGAAGTGGTGGATTATATAACTCTTTTATGGGCAAAACGAAATACCTAGGAGTCCAAATAATACCATATTTCCATTTAATCTCTGACATTTATTATAAGATAATTTATTCCTTGCTTTTCACAAAACGCCAATTTTTTGTTTCAGGATACTTAATTTTCTTAAAGAAAATTTACCGTTTTAAAAGCACAAAACTAATTGTGATTATCGTTATCGCTTAATTTTCGTCTCGTTAAACCTGGGACTAAATTTGTAGTCGTTCAGAATTGTTGGTAGCATTGATAGTGTATACATATCAATTACCGGATTGAATTTGTTACATGGTAGAGACAAATATTCTGTAATTTATCCTGTTTAAGGGATTAGACAAGAATCGATAAGGACAAGCATAATGCCTGTACGTTTTAATATTATTTCTATGAATATGTATTTATATATATATACCTGTAATGTAACAAAATGACGTTTGTTATATTTCAAAATATGGGCGTGACAGTTTTCTAGGTTAGAAATATTTTTTATATTGTTAATTTATTTTGGCAGGCATATCACTCAGGATTTTTGGAATATAATCAGCTTGTTGGAAATATGGCTATATTGCCATTTAAAACTCAATTTCGAGGACCTGCTCCCACATTTACAAAGGATACCGATATAATAGATGAAGCCTTGTATTATTTTAAGGCGAATGTGTTTTTCAGGACTTACGAAATAAAGGTAAATCATATATTATTTTATTACTAATTTCAGATATCTAACTACACTTTCTTGCCTCTGATGGAGATTTAACATTGCTCACTCTGGATGAGAGGTAGGGTTCCTTCTTGTACTTCTATAATATGGGAGTAGATATCCAGCTGAAACGAGTTGTCATACATCTCTGATGTCACACACACAAATTCTTGCAAATATTATTTCATGTTTGATGTCTTCTTCAAAATAAATATTTATTTTTATTTGCATTGAATATATCCCTTCATTATTTGTATTTATTTATTCATATATTTATAATTTCCCATAGGATTTTCCCTTAATTATATGCAAAAGTGTCAATATAAGACCTATGGTAGATCCATACTTGTCCAGCTCCAGTATCTGTTAAGCTTTTATTATTGAATTAATTTTCTAATATTTAATGTAAAAAACAACTATATATAATTAATATATTGTGAATAAAACCACAGAAGAGTTGTCTCAATATATTTATTCTCAGGACATTTCGGCCATAGCCATTATCAACTTCAATTACAATATATATACAAGATTATTTATAACATGAAGGATATATTTTTACAATTGGCAACAACCACATTATTCCATTTACACATCTATTTACCTGTATCTTTCCTCTTAGTGTCTTCTTTGCATATACTATCACACAACCATTGCGCTTGTTGTTGTCTTCCGAATTTTTTGAATTGGAAAAGTACTGCACCTTCTAACATCCAGACATCCAAAGAATAATGGCCTATAATTTATTCATAGTTGTTTACAGGGCTTACTAAAAAATTTTATTTTTGTATGATGGTGTTTTTCTCTATCAGTGCAAGTAATCACCAAATTTAATATTGTCGATATCTATTGTATTCTTAATAGCTTGAATCAATTTTTTTTATTCTTGTAAAATTCTTAATTAACACTTCTCTACTTGTTCATACATTTTATTCCCCTATTAGGTCTTTTTAATGATGCGCTCCTATCTAATCACATTATTCTGTTAAAATGTATTTGTTTCAGTTATGTGTTGAATGCTAAATATTATTATCATTTACATTTGTTCTACTGAAACACTTTCTATGAATAAATACATGATTAAAACAGAAAATTTTGAAAATTCCTGTTAATTGTCTGTACATTTCTTTAATTATTCATCAAACTTGATTCTTACTGTAACCAACATACTTCAGACACAAACAATTTAAAGCTAATTTTTGTTTATTATAATATTTAGTCAATTAATCATGAGTATGCTATCATTAGTGTAACTTTATTTTATTGATTTTGAAGAACTGTAAAATGTGATTTGTAATATACTCAAGAAGTAAATCATATTCAGTAAATGACAAACATATGACTTCCAATTCTTTGAACTTCCATCACTTTACCACTATTATCAAACTATATAACATTTCCAATTTACAGTTTATTCTTCCCAAAGTTTTAATCTTCAACCTATATGCCTACAAACCATAATAAATACAGATTTGTATTGAGGAAATACACATATATTAAGGATTTTTGTTATTTATTGATAATACATTTAATTTAAAACTTAAAAGTTAATTAAAGATTGTATTTAACTTAACTATAAAAAAATGGCAAAACTGTTAATGGCAACAGAAACTTAGCTCACGGATTAATGTCAGTGTATTGTGCCAGGGTATTGTAAAATTAGTATTTGCGGGAAGTGTATGGGGTGAGAACAGAAGAGAGGACAATTATGGAATATGCTAAGCATATTAGTGAGGATGTGGGATGTGGTACCTATGTAGAAATGAAAAAGCTTGCACAGGATAGGTTAGCATTAGTGGTGTGAAGAGTGATGGGAGTGGTTTGATGATTTCAAAACATAAAAATATTAAGTGAAAGGAAATGGAATGCTTCATGAAGCTCATTAATAGCTTACAACTAATAATAAAAATATGACTCAAGAGGTGGAACATAGCTATGTACATATAGAAAGAACCAAAAAAGCATTGGGAATCGTATGTTAATTATGGATGTAGAAAAGTCATAAGAAAAACAGATAAAACTTCATTTTCATTCATGATTATTTTAGCAATAATGAAGACAGTACCATACTGCCTGTTATGAATGGGGTTAAGCCTATCAATTTCTAGGAGAGTCCCACTCAAAACTTATTTTGATTCAGAAACTAGGTTGAATCTTACTTTTTACTCATATATTATTCATTCTGACTACCCTTGGAATGGACTCAGGTGGTTGGCTCACCTCGGAGCTAACTCTGGGAATCGACTCAAGCAATTTGCTCACAATACTTATGTAAATCAAGCAGTGAGCCATAACTCTTTACTGAGTCATTTCAGAGGACGGTTCTTTTATAAGAATCAACTCATTGAATCGATTCTTGGTTATTTTGCCCTCCTCTACTAATTACATTGAGAAGAATAGAATACACAGTAAAAATTTTGTGAATTTAAATTATAGGATCAGAAGTGGTAGAACTAACATGATTACCTCCAAACAACTTTAAGAGATGAATGATTAATAGATTTATAATATATTTATTTTACCATTTTTAATGATTTGTATTGTTTTAGAGTGAAGCAGACAGAGTGCTTATTTACATTACATTATATATAACTGAATGTCTAAAGAAACTACAAAAATGTATCACAAAAAGCCAAGGTATGCAAGAAATGTACACACTTGCAATATCTAAATTTGATATTCCAGGAGAACCTGGATTTCCCCTGAATTCTGTATATGCCAAACCTAGCAATCCCACAGAAGCAGGTAATTTTTAACTTACCTATAGTCTGCACTATTTCTGGTTTCACAATGCCTTTCATATAATTGCCATATTTTCTTCAGATCTCATGCGACAGTATATTCAACAAATGAGACAGGAAACTGGTGTTAGAGTATGTGAAAAAGTTTTTAGTGGAGAAGATGGAAAACCTTCAAAGTGGTGGCTCTGCTTTGCAAAAAAGAAGTTTATGGATAAGTCATTGTCTGGTCCAGGGCAATAAGGATTGTTTTGGTGTACATGGTATATGTGCGTGTGTATTTTGTAATATAAATATGTATTTGTTAACTCTACAAAAAATTTATACTTCTCAGTTGCAAGTTTCCATAAAATATTTAAAAACACTCACTCTGTTGGATAATATTTATAATATAAATAACTAATTTGGATAGGAAAGATGAATTAATCAGTACCTTTACTTGCTTTACTCTCATACCATTCAGACAGTGTCTTGAGGAAGGGGAGCTCAGACCCTCAATAATTTAACATGTTATTGCTTCCCAGCCTGGTGATGCCTCTTTCATATCCAAATGAGTTATATAAATATTTTAAATCTAGATGTGTTTTAGTTATGCCTGTAATTTATCTTTTCTTTTTGGTATGAAAACTGCAGTAATTAAAGTTTATTCTGATAAAATCTCCTGTGATTTAACATTTTTAATCATTATATTTTGTTTTTGATTCAAAATGAACAGTTAACATTAGCTTGATTGCATATATTGGCTGAAATTAACTTTAAAAATAATTCAAATGCTAACAAAAATTTTATATCTAAAAATGCAATTAACTAATCAAGAAGAAATAAATGAGGATAAATTTATTAAGATTTCTTCTTTCTAGTCTCAATAAAATTTTGGTATCAAGACCTAAATTCTATATTCTAAATATGCTGTGCTCTTTTTACCGATTCTTAAATCAAGACGTCAATATGCAAGTTGACCCTTGTGTATCTTCCCAACCAACCATAGTAATAAGACTTTTCGATTTATTACTGAAAGATTGATTAAAAATTTTCTTCTGTAACTTTCCAAATGTTTATTTTACTTCTAGGCATAAACTTTTTTTATGGCAGTTGTACAACAGTCTCCTAAATTTTTGGAACTGAGGTATTACATTTATTCATTTCCTGCATTTGCCTTTAAAACATGCCCATGTTGGTCTAAAAATCTACTTGTGGTTAAGGTGGGTCGTGAACACAGTACTTAACCCTTTAGTGCATGATTTAAAAAATTTTGAAAACAAAAATTCTTTTAATGTATTTTGATGCATACTTTACGCAAAAATATATTAAAAAATCCTAATTAAATTTTTATTATAGCAAATAAATTTTATTTTATTGTTGCAGATATGCAACAGCATGCATTTGAGAATATATAGTCATCAACTTAGAACTTCATGTTTTAAGGCTCATTGCATTTGGAAATATAATTTAGCTTCAGTACAACCAAAAAATTAAAATATAAAATGTCTAAATATTTGTTAATTAAATTAAAATAATTGGTCATAATGAAGATTTGAAAATTACAACGTTGCCTTTTCGATTCCCATTTTGGCCAATGGTCTAGTCCATCCTTCCTTATATCATGGCTAGGTCTAGTGGAAACCCTTTTCTTATTCTTTAGCTGCTCCACCATTTTTTCCATCATAGATGAGCGTCCTCTCTTTGGATTATTTATTTTTCCAATATAACACAACACATTGCCTACTTCCTTCCAATATTGTTTCTGAGTAATTGTTTCGTTCCCTTTCATTTTCATCACACATACATACATGATCCAGCTATTTAAATAGCCAAATCTAACATATGGTAAAATAACCACATGTATCGTCATCTTATATTCATTTTTATTGAATATCAGCCAACATGGCTGCCCATGAGGTCCACCCCACCCATATGTTTACTTTATTCTTTTACAATTTGTGGGCATTGTATTTCTTTGTATACTTCATTTTTTCTCTTGTATCCTCTTATTCTTGTCATTGGGTTAGTTCCATATAATGAAGATCCTTTCTAGAAGAATATTTTCAGGTAGCAATATGGTGTCTTCACGTGCACTTTCAGATAAAATTACTTCCTCATTACTACTGTGGAAAGTGATCATGTCAACAAACTAGTCTCTTGTAACTTTCCTTCTTCTTCCATCATTTACAAACACACAAAAAATCTACAGACATCTAAAATGTAAATTGTGAACAAATTCAGTTTTGTGCATGATGTTGCACATATGCAACATAAATATAATTAGGTCCTATTTATGAACTATTCAGATTAAAGGAATAAATATGATTTCAGGGTAATTAGCATAGCTTGAGAATGATGAATAAATTTTTCTCTCTTGATGAAATATCAAAGAATACACAAAAAAAATTCTGAAATATACTGATGAGCAGCAATATAAACTGAGGCGCAGGCTCATAAAATCTAAGATAGACAAGTTTCAACATGCTTAGGGTTGCTCGAAGTTTCCTATTTCCTTACTAGCTTGTTATTGTATAACAGCATTATGATTTAGTTCAGGTAGAAGTCAACAGATGCCTCTGGGGTGATGTTAGAAGTTATGATGAATATATGCAACACTATGCACTAGAGGGTTAAAGGATAATTTTAAAAAATCATAGTTACCATTTAAGTCAATCCAAGAATAAAAAAATATTCATGCTAGTTTAAGAGATTAAAAATACTCTTAAAAGCTAAATGGGGTCAGAGATAGTTCTGGCACATTAGAGGAACCCAAATATCCATGGTACCTTAAGGAAGACAAAAACACTTGACAGTAAGAATTACATTGTTTATCTCAAAGAGAAAAGTCACAATTGACAAGGCCTATTTCAAATTAATTGTTCCAAAGAGAAGAATTTCTTCCAATTAAAGCTCAGCACAAGGCCCTAAAAATTTATTGTTCCCTCTTCACCACACTTAGGAGCTGAATTTTTTCTTAACCGGCATGCTGAATGTGTTAATTAGTCTTAGTGAGTTCCAAAACCCTGGATTTGACAACAATCTCGGTAGTTTTTGTGATTTCCTTTCACTTCAACAACTGTTAGGTGTTTAAATGAGACATAAACACACACAGTGACACAATCTCATAGACCCAGAAAATAATTTATTTGATCTAATATTGGTCATTCTCACAGTTTATATATATCTTACACCCACAAAGTTAATTCCTGGTTTATGATTTTGCTTGTAATCACTCCACATGTTTAAATTTGTATCTGGATATATTTGTATTTATATTCAGAGTTTGATATGTTTTACTGTTTTTTATATAAATATTATATAACTTTATGTCAAACTACATTTTATCTGACTAGTGAATCATGGCGTTGCCCAACAATTAAACAGGTCATTAAATTTAAATTGGTGGAGGGAAGTGAGATCATCAAGACATCAGAATCTGTGGGGGGGAAACAACTGGCATGAAATCTTAGAATTACTGATCAGACATGTATCCTGTGAAAGGATGGGTCCCGCTCTGGTGGAATACTGTCTACTAAAAAAACTTATATATATATATATGCTCTTGCAATTTTTGATATTGATAATAATTGAAGTTTTCCACTTCGTGGAGTGGAATAACATTCACACGAACAAAAAATAAATAAAATTATACCAATGAACAGGAAGGAATTTGAAATCAAAAGAAATTACAGAAGTGTAAAATTGAGAAAAACAAATTAATTTAATCTTTCAGAAAAGTCTTTGACCACAACTAATATTTCAGCAAACAAAAAGTTTTCATTCATCAATATTCCGTTCCATGAACAGACGCAACAAGTCAATCACAAATGTAAGATAAGACATTTTATCTTACATTGATTGTCCGCTGGATCATCCAGGAAGCACTACTGTCTCATTCCATCCAATAATGAATGCCATTTATCAAATCTCAACCTGTTCATTTTTTCTCAAAGCATAAAAAAAATCTCATGCGATAAGGTATTCTTTGTAATTAAAAACAAAAATTTAATATTGTTTCAACTAATTTTATTGAATAAATATTTTTTAAATACCATAAAACAATATTTGTGTGTTAATGAATAATTATATGACTGAAATAAGTTTATTATCTCAATTTATTCATTTATTTTTTAGTCAAATAATTTCGCTCACAGAAAACAGATAACACAGCTCATAACCAACAATGTTTTTTTTGGGTTAGCAGTCTACTTGAAGGTGATCCTGAAACAGGCAATTCCCCTTTAATAGCATAGGAAGGGAACTGAAAAGGGGGAAGGTAGAGCAAGGTAGCCAAGTGTTGACTATAGCACCCAGGCTATAGTTTAAGGATCCCACCCGATGTCACCTAAAGAGGTGCAGGGAAAAACCTAGAAAACCTGTATCAAGTAGGTCGGGCATTGGGTACTATCCTCAATCCCTTCCAAATGACGGGAGACATGTTTGCTGTGGGGTCACAGCATTCCCTTCTCTGTGTCTCCGCCAGTTTTAGGAGGCAGTTGGCTGACTGATCCAACGGGATGAGCGGACAAGGCTTACCTTACACCCAAGGTCTTCAACCCCAGTACATGTTCTTGTGGTGATCAATCCTAAGACTGGTCTGCTGCAACTTTCCATGCTAACCTATCTTGCGTAAGCCTTTTCATTTCCTCAAAACTTGCACAAATCAAATTCTCCCTAATCTACTTAGCAGAAGCTATCCTTGTCCTCCCTCTTCTGTTCTTACCCTACACACTTCCCTCTAATGCTAATTTTACAATACCCTCATGCCTTTAAACGTGGCCTATTAATCTATCCCTTCTATTAGTCAACGTTCTCTATATTATCCGCTTTTCCCCTATACTGTTTGGGACTTCCTCGTTACTTACTCTATCCACCCATCTAATTTTCAGCATTCTCCTATAGCACAACATTTCGAAGGCTTCTATTCTTTTCTTTCCACAAATCCTATCGTCCACGTTTCGCACCCATATGACCATTTTTAGCAACGATTTCCTAATATTC
This sequence comes from Eucriotettix oculatus, assembly GCA_034510155.1. Classification (NCBI taxonomy): domain Eukaryota; kingdom Metazoa; phylum Arthropoda; class Insecta; order Orthoptera; family Tetrigidae; genus Eucriotettix; species Eucriotettix oculatus. The sequence goes on along the minus strand of CM067377.1, from coordinate 189,522,398 downwards.
ACACTTATATTGCCCGTAAGTAAATTCCTCTTTTTCGCGAAAGCCTTCCTTGCCTGTGCTATCCTATTCTTTATGTCTACTATACTTCTACCATCCCTAGTTATTACGCTTCCCAAGTAGCAGAATTAACTTTCGTCAAAATATCCCTTTGCCAATCTAACACCCTTTGTTATTCCACTGTTTCCCAAACTACACTCCATTACCTTGGTTTTACCTCTATTAATCATCATATTGAACTCTTTCTCCGGGACTCTGTTCATGCTATATATTATGGTTTCCAAGTCGTCTTCTGATTCCCCTAATACTACGATATCGTCGGCAAAGCGTAAGGTTTTTATTTCTTCTCCTTGCAGTATGATTCCTTTTCCATATTCCATTTTATCATTATTATCGCCTGTTCTATATATATGTTAAAACTCCCAGCATATAAACCTCCCAAAATAGGTAAAGGTGTCAGGTGAGCCTCGAAGTCACTCGAGGGGGGGGGGGAGCCTGTGAAAGAAAAGTCCCACAGACACTCTTATACGTAAAATATCATTTTTTTGGTGGGAAAACAGGCTACATAGGGTGATCCTGAAGCAGGCAACTCCCCTTTTATAGCGCTTTTTTTGTGGAGGTGGAGTTTACAGGCTACATGAGGGTGATCCTGAAACAGGTAACACAAGACGTCGATCAAATATTTGCCAGAAATATTACAATAAAATTACAGAAAAAAAGTGCATTCGAGAGAAAGTTGGTGACTTACCTGAAGTTCACACAGATGGCAGGCACCATGTAGGGTTTGAGATTCTAGAATTTTCGGAGGCACCGCCCCCTTCATCAGAAGGTTAGGATAACTTTACCAGTGACTGCAACCGTTGATTTATCTGTTAGAGTTGACAAAACGGTAGTCGCCCTATTCGGTGCACTTTCACCAGCTTTTGTACAATGTTTCGATTGCATTTTAGTCTCTGGAATCTGGTTATAGCACTATGTAAGTTTCTTTGACGGTTACACATCTGCGAAAAATGTCTGTGGGTTACGATCAAATATTGCTAGATTCTGCGTTGAAATAGCTTTCCGAATCTGTTTTTGGCCCAGTGTCAACAGTCGCACAAAGCATTTTCATGAGGGATGTAATGTCCTCGTTCAGTTGAGAAGTCCACGGCATCAACTACCTCACGCACCTTTAGTCTGTGGTCTTCCATTACGATATTGGGGGCTTACCCGATGTATTCCTGAGTGGTGACCTCAAGTGGACGGCAAGAGCGAGTTTCATCTTCTGTGCTTTTGTGACATTAATCCGCAGGTAATGGATCTTCAAGGCTGGTGCAGAGTTTCGGTTTTGATTTGTGCAGCTGTCCGACCCTTCAAATGAAAGTGTTTAATTGCAGTGCGAAATTAGTTTTCTTTTTCCATTTCTCCGTCTAAAAGTACAAAAGGCTGCGAACCATGAACTACGACTGGCATATGTTTAATCGTTTTAGGACTATCTTTGAAAGAGTCATGTTACCAACAAGGGCACGAAACTGAAAAATTTCCCGCCCTTTTTTATAAAAATGTACAGGCTTATGGAGAAGAAAAACACGTTAAGTGAAATATTATCTGTTAATACTTCAATAAACAATATTTCGCAAGTAAAATATTAGTTACTTTAATTTTTAATGCAACTACAAAAAAAGTTGTATGGATTTTTCTTGTCCTTATTGCGGAAACTAGAGTGTAATATATTAAAACGCGAAGTGAAACTTTAAGTTAGTGCATCTGTTTTCCTGGCTCTGTGTGTGTGTGGGGGGAGGGGGCACTCGCATTCGTAAGGACGAAAGGATGACCCTTCCGGTTGAATGTGGGAGATGGGGCCCATTCACGAAAAAGGATCGCCGTGAATAATTAGGGGACTGCTTCTGGGAAAACGAAAGTTCCGTGGAGAATTTGGAATGTTACGGAGAACGCAAAACACATGCAGTATTTAGGCCCAGCATGTTGAAATTTTTCCTATTGGCTGTAATTGTTAAAGAGCAAGCCAATAAAAGTTATTTGAGGATAACAACTTATTGGTGGTTTGAAATTATGTAGCTTCCCACCGAGGTTATGTGGGTAGGGAGAGAGCTGAAGATGTTGGGAGACGGAGGATAGTGGTTGAGCAGATGGTGTTGGGAGAAGGAAGATGGCAGACAAAAGTTGTTGAGAGACGGAAGACAGTCAAAAGTTAAATTGTTAGCCGCTGAGAGAAGGAAAGACCTAAAATTAAACTGTTAGCCGCCGGAAGGAGATAAGGGAGTCTTCGCCAGATTTGTCCACGAGATTCAGCCCGGACGGTGATGAACAGAGGTCACCCGCCCTATGCAGCCATCATCACCACCATCGGCGCAGACGCAGAAACTTCGCGGGTATCGTTGCATTGAACTAGAATAGAGTTCACAATTGCCCGGCCTACTGCCATTAGAAATCTAAATTGCTTCTCAATTCATCCCACTGAGTACCCTGATGTTAAAGACTCATGTAAATTTATTGTTTTAGTAACATTTTCTTTACAATTTGTAACTACCATCTATGCTCTAGCTGAAATATTTTATTTATATTAAATTCAGAATTTGAAAGTTATATTAGTCTTTTCTTCTTAATAATATATCCTCATCATTACATTAATATATTATAATTAAAAAATTCAATTCCCCACCCCAACCGTAAATATTCATTACAAAAGAGAGTGGGGGGAAATGCAAAGGGAGAATGGGAGAGAGTTTTTTTTAAATGATACGAATTAGTAGCGTTCAATTTGATTCGTGGTATATGTAATTAAACCTAAGTTTTTATCGTAATCCTCTTAGACAATGCATTATTGTCCTTCAACGACATGTGTTTACATGGATTAGTGTTTTGTGTTCCTGTAATACGCAGTTGTTTCTGAGTCCACAGGACAAGATTTCTGATTCTATGTTCTCCTTCGTTGGATGATATCGCTCAATCCGCGCCCTCGTGGCATTTTGCTGTAAATCTAGCACGATATTTTCTAAGAAATTAAGTGATCAGGTGAGTACCGTCGAGCATCCTAGTTGTACTGAGCTGGCGACCTTCGCGGAGACGACGACGCACATTTCTCAGGCTGCGGCCTCGCAGAGCACACTTCAGCGTCTTGCAGTAAGTTCACTACTCACACTTATACTACTTTAGTTTATACATATTCCTGCACCCCTTGATAACGAACACGAGTGTTAAGCGAAATTATTAATGCTCAGTCAATCATAATCTCTTCATAGTAAATTTGAGTCTTACTCAGGAATATTTTCTAATATTCCACAGCATCTATACCAATAAATAAATTAAAGTGTCTTTCTGTCTGTATGTTTGTCTCGAATAGGCTCCGAAATGGCTCAACGAATTCAATGAAAATTTAAGGGATTGAAACAGGAATTTTAACTTAAATTTTCGTGTATGGTCATTTATATATCTTGAAGAGTTCAGAAGATATTTATATAAACATATATAACTCCATTGAGTTGCCAAGCGACTTGATCATTTTTATTTTTTGGTTAACACGCTACATGAGGGTGATCCTGAAACAGGCAACTCCCCTTTAATAGCATATGAAGGGAAATGAAAGAGGGGAGGGATGCGGAAGGTAGAGCAAGGGCCACCAGGTTATAGTTTAAGAATCCTACCCGGTGTTTCACCTAAAGAGATGCACGGTAAACCCTACAAAACCTGCATCAGGTAGGTCGGGCGGGCTTTGGGCATCATTCTCACACCCTTCCGAATGACGGGAGACGAGTTTGCTTTGTTCCCTTCTTCGTTTCTCCATCACTTTTATGAGGCAGTTAGCCGACTGATCTAATGGGATCAGCAGACAACTCTTGCCTTATGCCCAAGATCTTTGAACCCAGTACATAAACCTCCCAAAATATGTGAAGGTGTCTCGCATTGTGAGAACTTAAAAAAAACAGAGAGACTACGAGGCATTCCCGACATATGTGAGCCCCGCAGTCACTCTGTCAAAAGAAAATGACGGGAGACGGGTTTGCTGTGGGATCGCAGCATTCCAATTGCGAGTTATAAGATTTGCCCTGAACCGATCATTAATAGAATTCAATGAATTCATAATAGTTATTAATGCCTATAAGTTTAACATAAGTTGAAATAAGGCCAAAAAATAGTGAAATATCACAAACTGTAATTTAAAAACAACCACGTTTTACGGTCCTGATCTGGAGCCACTTCAGGTTGAGCTGAATAACAATGCACAAATATTATAACAATCCAAATATATTACAGTACAGACAAAGAATACAGTAAATGAAGAATTAAAATCCTAAAACTAAAATCCAAAAAACCAAAGATAATAATTATGCATTTGATACATTCCATTTCATGAATTAACACATTATATATACTACTGAGCAAATCAATAATCGTTTTTACATTCAGAGTATTAATGTCGTGTTTAATGTAAACCATTTCTAAAACTAATATGAATTTGTAGTTACTCTCTTTGTCTCAAATTATAAAATTATCCCAGTCAATAGTGTGGTTAGACTCTAAAATATGTTTTGAAATATCGGATAATTTGTCTTGTTAAAGCTTAATATTCGACCTATGTTCTTTGATTCTGGTGCTGATGGCTCAATGAATTCAACTTTATGGAAATTCTGTACCTGTTGTTACGTTTTTAGGGTGAAATAAAAAGAACTATTTCGCCGCGAACGAAGTCACAGGGGTTACCTAGTAAATAATAAATTTACGTTAAGTACCGCTTTCGAATTGGCCGAAAGCGTAAAGAAACCCCTCCACAGCCAAATATTGTTTATAATTTACCAGAATATGGAAAAGGAATCATAGTGCAAGGAGAAGAGATAAAAACTTACGCTTTGCCGACGATATTCTAGTATTGGGGGAATTAGAAGAAGACGTGGAAACCATAAATGACATGAACGGTGTCCAGGAGAAAGAGTTCAATATGTTGATTAATAGAGGGAAAACCAAGGTAATGGAGTGTAGTTTGGGAAACGATGGAATAACAAAGGATGTTAGATTGGGAAGGGATATTTTGATGGAAGTTAAAGAATTCTACAACTAGGGAAGCTTAATAACTAGGGATGGTAGAATTATAGTAGGCATAAAGAGTAGGATAGCACAGGCAAGGAAGGCTTTCGCGAAAAAGAGGGATTTATTCACGGGTAACATAAGTGTGAATATTAGAGAATCGTTGTTGAAAATGTTCGTATGGAGTGTGGCGTTATATGGGTGCATAACGTGGACGATAGGATTTGCGGAAAGGAAAAGAATAGCAGCCTTTGAAATGTGGTGCTATAGGCGAATGCTGAAAATCAGATGGGTGGATAGAATGACAAACGAGGAAGTTCTAAACAGAATGGGGGAAAAGCGAACAATATGGAGGACGTTGACCGAGAGAAGGGATAGATTAATAGGCCACGTTTGAAGGCATGAGGGTCTTGTAAAATTAGCATTAGAGGGAAGTGTGTGGAGTAAGAACAGAAGAGGAATGATAAGGATGGAATACGCTAAGCATATTAGGGAGGCTGTGGGTTGTGCTAGTTATGAGCAATGTCAAAGACTTGCACAGGATAGGTTATCATGGAGGGTTGCATCAGACCTGTCTTAGGACTGAATACCACAACAACAACAGATAATAATAGTAATAATAATCGTCTAAATGTATTAAAATAGTTCCCCTATGGATGCATTCAACTCTTGACAGTCATAATTAGTGGATATGACGTTGGAATTGAAATTGTGACGTTCAATTTAAGAAACAGTCGAAATAAAAGGTTACGGTGATGACGTAATAACTCTCCTCTTTACGATTACTTATTAACGAATGCGCAACTCTTGTCCTAACGCGACCTTCCCAACAAGTTAACATGCAAATTAACTCGCTATTTTCGTCTCAAAGCAACAACATCCGCGTTATTGTCGGACTTGAATTCCACTTTATGATAACAAATCCATTTTAATATAATAAAACTAACTAATATAGAGTCCATGTGCCTAATTTAGTTTCCCTTTAATTTAGATTTAGTGTAATGCAATTACTGCAAAAACCTCCACTAACTTTAAGTTGCCTGTATTCTTTAAAATGATTAAGGATTTATGTACTCATTATTTGTAATATCATTTAATATTAATATATCACAATACTTGGCTTGTCCTATTCTTGTATCTCAAGATAATTGTATTAAATAAATACAATACAAAAAACAATAAGCTTGAAAATGGCTACCTCAAATGAATGTTCTGCATAATAATTTTGGAAACTTGCCGTTCATCTTGGAAACGTCCTCTAACAGTAGCAGAGGACCACGTGATGTGGCGAGCGGTTTCATTGCAGCATCTGCATTCCTCCATAATTTACCTAGTTTGGTGACACAACGGCGAATTGTTGCGAATGTCGCGATTACCAAAACATTCCACGTCAAAACAAAAATTGAGAACGAAACATTTGTTTGGAAATGTTCATTTGATTATGAAACGAATTAAAAGGGGGTGGCAAATGCTTCACAAATAATTAATAACATAAAAATTAACACGAAAGAAAATTGTACTTTGCGTGCATTATTTTGTAAAATTCTGTTACCCCATTTTCCTGTTTTAAAAATGTTCATTAACAATCGCCGGAAAAGTGTTAAATTAAATATAAACTATAAGGAAGCAGTTTCCGAGTCTTTGTTACTTGTTTTAGCTGTTGTGGTATTCAGTCCTGGATTGGACTGAAAACATCTCTCCATCTGACACCTTTTCATTTCTGCATAACTACAGCATCCCACATCCTCCCTAACTGCTTAGCGTATTCTCTCCTTGTCCTCCCTCTTCTGTTCTTACCCCACACACTTCCCTCTAATGCTAATTTTACAAGACCCTCATGCCATAAAAGGTATTAATCTTCCCTTAATCAATGTCCTCCATATTCTTTGCTCTTCCGCTATTCTGCTTCGAACATCATTGTTAGAGATTCTTCTATCCACCCACCTGATTTTTAGCATTCGCCTATAGCACCATATTTTAAAGGCTTCTATTCTTTTCCTTTCCGGAGCTCCTATCGTCCACGTTTCGCACCCATATAACGCCACGCTCCATACAAACATTTTTAGCAACGATTTCATAATATTCACACTTATATTACCCTGGTTATTACACTTCCCCCCCAAGTAACAGAATTCCTTAACTTCTCTTTGTTATCCACTGTTTCGCAAACTACACTCCACTACCTTGGTTTTCCCTCTATTAATCAACATATTGAACTCTTTCTCCAGGACTCCGTTCATGCCATTTATTACGGTTTCCAAGTCGTCTTCTGACTCTCCTAATACTACAATATCGTCGGCAAAGCGTAAGGTTTTTATTTCTTCTCCTTGCAGTATGATTCCTTGTCCATATTCCGTTTTAACATTCTTCATCGTCTGTTCTATATATTAATTTAAGCAGTATGGGATACATTTGCATCCTTGTCTTACTCCATTATTGATTACGGCCTTTTTCTCTTGACCTTCTATTCTTATTACTGCTGCCTGTCTTCTGTAGAGGTTATGCATTAGCCTCCTTTCTAGATATTTTATTCCAGTGCTCTTTAAAATCTTTAAGAGTGTGTTCCAGTTCACATTATCAAACGCTTTTTGTAAATCTACAAATGCCATGAACGAAGGCCGGTTTTATCTTATCCTATCTTCTAAAATTAGTAGCAACGTTAATATTGCTTATCTTGTTCCTAAATTCTTCCTAAAACCAAATTGATCGTCTCTTAACTAGCATTCTATTTGATGTTCCATCCTGTATACTATTTTACTTAATATTTTGTATATTATCTTGACCAATTGACGTGTGTATCTGTCTGTTTGTATGTTTATCTCTAATAGGCTCCGAAAGGGCTCAACGGATTTCAATGAAATTTTGAGGGTTTAAAAACATTTGATTTAACTTAAATATTCGTGCATTTTTCATTTCAATATATTGCAGGTTTAATATAAATATATCCAAATGTTTGAGGGTTGCCTATACTCTTGATCTCTTTTTGCTCCATCAATTGTTGAAGTAGGATTCGCGCCGTTATTAGCCTATTGTTGGCAGAGAGATTACTCCCTGAGAAATAATAAAATTCTATGGATCGTCGATACCATGTATACGTATATTGGTTTTATTTGTCGCGTCATGTAAAATTTAATATTTAGTAATTGCACCTTTTGTATTTTTAAAATATTCTTTTGGTTAACAGGCTACATGAGGGTGATCCTGGAACAGGCAACTCCCCTTTAATACCATAGGAAAGGAGTTGTAAAGGGGGGAAAGTGGAAGGTAGAGCAAGGTAACCAAGGGTTGACTAGGGCTGGCGGGCTATAGTTTAAGGATCCTACCCGGTGTTTCACCTAAAGAGATGCAGAAAAAACCTATATAACCTGCATCAGGTAGGCCGGCATTGGGTAATATTCTCACGTGCTTCCGAATGACGGGATCAGTGGACAACTTTTGCCTTATTTCCAGTACATAAACCTCCAAAAATAGGTGAAGGTGTCTCGGCATGTGCGAACTTTGAAAAAACAGAGTACGAGGCATTCCCGATATAGGTGAGCCGCGCAGTTCACTCTGGGGGAAAACTCCCACAGGCACTTCTTCTCCTCATTTATATATATATATATATATATATATATATTGTCACGTTTCGTAGGGATCGTGAGAGGATTATGATCCTAATTCGAGACGCAGAAAGAGTCGCGACACCGTCCACGTACAGGTGAAGCTACCATGAACGCGCTCAAAGGAGGTTGAAGACCAACACGACCGACGAGCGCGGACGAAGACGTAGGAATGACGACTGCCAGCCAGAACAGGAAGGTGGACCTACTTACGTCGGGCACGACGGATCCAGAGACCAGGCAGCTCAGAACTAACAGCGAGACGCTGTTTTTTCAAAGGAGGGAGCAATGCCACATCTGAAGACCTGCAGTGATGGCAGAGCGGTAGCGAGCCGGACTGCAGATTCGTGGACTCGGGTTCGAGTCCCAGCCGACGCAACCATTTTTATTTGATTAATTTATTTACATTGTTTGCCTTTAGTTTCTAGTATTTTCTGTTATCAGCAATCTTGGTCTTCTTCAGCTGTCGTCGAAACGTCTCGGAGATAACAGAGAAAGATGCGCCGGAATCTATTAGGGCTCGTACCGACTTGTGGTCCAACATTACGTCTATATAATTTCCAGACATCTTGGCGACGGTCGTCGACGGAGGATTTTCTTCTTCCGCGGCCTCACCTCCAGGGAAGGTCGCGTCATCTAGTTTTCCAGGTTACGTCGGCTAGGGGAGCGACCGAATGGCGACGGAGATCGGGAGCGACGTGACGGAGAGCGTCCTCTTCTTGCGGCAGGATGCGGCGACGACGACCTGTATCTTCCTCGAAACAACTCTGTTTGTTCGGCATCGTCATATTGGCGTCCATGGTCATATGCGTCCTGTTCTCGCCTAGTTCTTGCTTCAGCGAATACACGTCTCCTGTCCTTGCAGTATCTAACTACATGTCCAGGGCGGCCACAATGGAAACACACAGGTCGATTATCCCGTGTCCTCCAGACGTCTGTCTTCCTTGGGGAGTAGGTTGCCTCTTCCTCCCGTGCAACTACTTTCGCATAGGTCGGCTTCCGCTTTGGAACGACCTTTCGCCAGGAGGACGTCGGGGTGGAAATTGGCGCCAAAACGCTTTCCACTTCCTCCCGGATGGTCTCTTGGATGGCCTCTGGTTCTGCCACGTCGTTTCTAAGGGATAGAGCACGCTGAATTTCTTCCCGTACTATCTGTCGAACGAGAGACGACAAATCATTCGCCTCTCCTACTGAGGCAATCGGCACAACGTTGGGAAGCCTCTCGAACCTTCGTCGAATTCTTTTTTGGTTCATCTCTTCGATGAACTGACAGTGCTTTACGAACTCGTCCGTCGATTTTACGTCCTTTAGTAGGAGGGCCTGATATAAGTCCTCCGCGACACCTTTCATCAGATGTGCCAGCTTTTCATCTTCCCCCATGTTTGGGTTTACTGTTCGGCACAATGCGAGAACGTTCTGGATGTAAGACTGGGCGTTCTCGCCACTTTTCTGAGCCCTGTATTTTAACTCTTCTGTGGCCTGCCGAATATGACGCTCAGAATCGCCGAATGCATTTTGTATCTCGGCCTTGAAAGTTTCCCAGCTGGTCAACTTTTCCTCAACATTTTCGAACCACTGTCTTGCGGTTCCGTCCAAATAAAAGTACGCATTGGCTAGGCAAACCGTGTCGTCCCACTTATTGAATTTGGCGACCCTTTGGTAGCCCTTGAGCCATCTGCCTGGGTCTTGTCCGGCGTCTCCCGTGAAGATGGCAGGGTTCCTTATCTGCTGCTGAACAGCAGCATAGGCCGGTGAGCTCCTTTCTTGGCGATCCATCACAGTGCTTGTTGGTTTTGTGTATGGTACGTACTCCGGATTCAAGCCTTGGAGTCTCCTGCTTTGTCGAGGTCTAATGGGAGCCACTGTGTGTTACGTTTAGATGTACCCGGCGCCTCCACCAAAAATGTCACGTTTCGTAGGGATCGTGAGATTCAATAACACACACACGTAGAGGTTATAGGCGTTTAATCAACGGCGAAGTGCTGTACAAAGCTCGTACTGCTACAGACTGACTCCGATTTGGAATCCAGTCCTATTTATACATACATGGAATATTCTAGAAACAGAACATTCTAGAAACAGAAAATACTAGAAACTAAAGGCAAACAATGTAAATAAATTAAACAAATAAAAATGGTTGCGTCGGCTGGGACTCGAACCCGAGTCTGCAAATCTGCAGTCCGGCTCGCTACCGCTCTGCCATCACTGCAGGTCTTCAGATGTGGCAATATATATATATATATATTAGTGGTTAACAGGCTACATGAGGGTGGTCCTGAAACAGGCAACTCCCCTTTAATAGCATAGGAAGGGAATTGAAAAGGGGGGATGCGGATTGGCTCCAAAACGAATAATATATCGGGACCTGTTTAAAACCAACTGCGAGTTATAAGGTTTTCCCTGCAGCGATCATAAATAGATGATACCGTACTTTTAATATATTCAATGAATTCGACTTTATCCAAATTCGGTACCCGTTGCTTCGTTTTTGGGCAAAATAAAAATAACTATTTCAGCGCGAACAAAATGGCGGGGGTTAGCAACTTATAAATACAATTAGAAAATTAATGACTTGTATCAATAATGAAATTAATGTCTTATTGTTCAAATTTATTTAAATTGAACAGAACATTTCAGATTTGTATATAAAAATGTTGATTCTAGAAGCTTATTATACTGTAACTAGTTTTTTTTAATTTTAATTTTTTATTCGAAACACCCCATGTAACATGAAAGATCTATGGCTTAGGAGGACGGTAAGAATGGAAAAATGTCGACCGGTCCAGGGACTCGAACCCCGGGCCTAATCCAGGCTCACCTACAATTTACCGATCACATTCTTCACAACTTCATGCTAAGAACACAGTGAATAACGGACACTGATCTATGGTTTTTAATTAATCAAGGTTATTAACTTATCTCACCACAATTTCCACTAGCATAAATTGATTAAAAAAACATTTTAAAATTTTTACCCTCATTCCAATATCATTAATAAACAATAAAAATCCCTCAAAGAAAGCAGCTCAACAGATATTTATTCTGCCAAGACCGTGGTACCTGCCGTGCAATGACCCCACGAGTTAAGGAGCGCGGTAATTACACTAAAATTATATAATTAGTATAAAATGAAGTAAATCTCCCATAGATTTATTAAACATGTGTATACTACGTTTTGAATTTTTAAAAGCGTAAGAAGTGAAGGTTTTATCAATCGAATAAAATCATAATACAAATGAAGTGTACTGTTCAACCGTGACCAATCCCGGAAGTGTTTCTTTCTTTTCCAGGGTTCAAGTATTGCTAAGAAAAATGAATTATTATTATTACTATAAGTAATGCGTCAATATACAGTATTATCATGTATCTGTCACCAGGTTATTTGCCCAACTGTAGATTATTAAATACATACGAATACGTTGCAGGCTTTCTCCGTGACCCTAAAAATGAATCCAGTTTCTAACATGAGTTTTTTACTGGAGTTAAATGACGAGGGTTTAGCACTTGAGGAATATTAAACATTTCGCTTATCTAATCAACGGAGACATGGCGATACTTCCATACATTAGCAGTGATACAACGATACAGGTAACAAACACTCACAGCATGCTTACTCATCTTAGAAATAAATCTTTTCATCTAGAATACGGCTTTAGTTAGCTTCTAACGATGAACTAACTTCCGCGTTCACGGTCTTAGTACTTGGTTTGTTTTTTAATTTAATTTATTTGTCAAGATATGGCCACAAAATAACCGTTTCTCCCTCTCAATTCTCATTTATAAATGAGATTTAAATTCACCACGTTATTAGTTCTCCAAAAAGAGTCCTTCCAAGTTTTAATCTCCAAGTGCACCACTTTGTGATGTATTACATATGAAGAGCACACGCTTTTTGAATTTTCACTCAAATTTTATTATTTATTGAAAAAACGTAATATATCAGAAAATATTTTATTGTATCAATACCTAATTTGTTTTATCTCTATCGAGGTTCTAAAAGAAATCGAAATGTTGTGTTCTTTTTATATTTTTAAATTGTCTGTGACATGTTGGGTGTTTTATTTATTCACTAGCTGGGTGCCCGGCATTGCCCGAGCACAGTATTTAATACAACATTAATGTAATTAAACAGTTTGTTTTTGAGACTTACGTTTCCAGGTCTACCTATCCCATGCTACTAAGGACGTTTTTATAAAGTATTTTCAATGCTTACTCTAATTAGAGGAGATACATGCAATTGAACGTAACGTTGTCACACCGTCAACACGAATTTAATTTCGTTTTCACGATGATTCTAAGCTCGGGTTCGAATCCTGACTTGGGGCTTGGACGTTTGTGTCGTCTTTGTCACGGTGACTGGGGTTAAGTGTCGATACACTGACCACGTATCACTCCAAATTCGGAATATGTCATGCAAGATGACAGTCCGGAGTCGTCCTGGTAGGCCAAGACCCTTAATGGGCTGCAGAGACAACGAAGAATAATTATATTGGAAACTTTAAACTAGAATAAGTAAGTAGATCCCAAGAAACGAATAAAAAATTACTGAAGGTCAAAATACTATGGTGGAATATTGAAGAACATGGAAGAATGTAAGAACGAAGTAAAATAAAGTTACAAAAAGGAGAAATCATGGAGCATAAATTCACGGTTTTAGTAAATCGTATATTAAAAAGGTTGAGACGAGTTACCAATTACATTATTAAAATAACATTTATTGTATACCTAATTGTATATATTTTTTAACTCTAGGACCTATTAATCCATATATATTTTATGTGAAACAAATAAAATTGATTAGTTTTAAAACATATGTACAAATAACTAATAGTTTCTGTTCTGAAAGTAAAACTTAATAATATGAAGTATGTGGAAATAAATGATAAATAATTATTTAAATGTTAAATCTGGTATCATTGGTTTTATTTTATAAATAAAGAAGTTAAAGATTATTTGAATGATTTATTTATTTTTAAGTTAATATGTCCGAAGATGTGAATCAGTGGCGACTGGTCTTGTCTGCGCATGCGCAGTATTAAGCCTCGTCAGGATACAGTTTTAAATGTTTTCGGCGAATTAATCAGAAGATTGCTATTTATGCACTTGTTGTGGTTTATTGGGTTGAATCAAATTTTATTAAAAATAAAAACCGTTTAACTGGCGCCATTTGAAAGATTTTCAGAATTACGAGAAATTTACCTTACGATCCTTCATTCAACAATCGCATAATATCGAGAAAGGAGGCCTATACATAACCTCTACAGAAGACAGGCAGCAGTAATTAGAATAGAAGATCAAGAAAATAAAGCTATAATCAAGAAAGGAGTAAGACAAGGATGCAGTCTGTCACCCATGCTGTTTCACTTATATATAGAACAGAGCAATGGATAATGTTAAAACGAATTGTGGAAAAGGAACCAACGTGCAAGGAGAAGAAACGAAAACCTTACGCTTTGCCGACGATATTGGAGTATTAAGGGAATCAGAAGAAGACTTCGAAACCGTAATAAATGGCATGAACGGAGTCCTGGAGAAAAAGTTTAATAGAGGGAAAACCAAGGTAATGGAGTGTAGTTTAGGAAACAATGAAATAACAACGGATGTTAGATTGGGAAGGGATATTTTGACCTAAGTTAAGGAATTCTGCTTGGGAAGCGTAATAACTAGGGATGGTAGAAATATAGTAGACATAAAGAGTAGGATAGCACAGGCAAGGAAGGCTTTCGCGAAAAAGAGGAATTTACTTACGGTGTGAATATTAGGAAATCGTTGCTAAAAATGTTCGTATGGAGCGTGGCGTTATATGGGTGCGAAACGTGGACCATAGGAGTTGCAGAAAGGAAAAGAATAGAAGCCTTTGAAATGTGGTGGAAAAGCGAACAATATGGAGGTCAAAGACCAAGAGAAGGGAAAGATTCATAGGCCACGTTTTAAGGCATGATGGACTTGTAAAATTATCATTAGATTAGAGCGCGAAAGCCGTAGTGAACGCCAACTGCGAGTTATAAGTCTTATTAAGCGTTCCTGTCCCATTCATCCGACGTATTGATTTTTGGCAGTATGAGAGAGCGAACATTCCAACTTAATATATTGTTGCGACAGGATTCGCGCCGTAATTAATCTATCGTTGGCGACAGCTTACTCCCTGAGAAATAATATACTTCTTTGGATCGTCGATACGATGTATACGTATATTTATTTTATTTGTCACGTCAGGTAAATTTTAATATTTATTAATTGCTCATTTTTAAAATAAAATAATACTTTTTTTGTTTTGGATTAACAGGCTACATGAGGGTGATCCTGAAATAGGCAGCTCCCATTTAATAGCATAGGAAGTGAATTGAAAAGGGGGGGATGCGGAAGGTAGAGCAAGTGTTGACTAGGGCCCCCGGGCTATAGTTTAAGAATCCTATTTGCTGTTCCACCTAAAGAGATGCAGGGAAAACCCTAGAAAACCTGCATCAGGGAGGTCGGGCATTGGGTACTATTCTCACGCCCTTCCGAATGACGGGAGAAGAGTTTGCTGTGGGGTCGCAGCATTCCCTTCTCCGTGTCTCCACCAGTTTTAGGAGGCAGTTGGCCGACTGATCCAATGAGATCAGCAGGCAACTCTTGCCTCATGCCCAAAGTCTTCGACTCCAGTACATGAACCTCCCAAATTTGGTGAAGGTGTCTCGGCATGATAAAAAAAACAGAGGGAGTACGAGGCATTCGCGACCTGTAATCAGGTGAGCCCCGCAATCATTCTGGGGTAAGTTCGAATCCAGTTTATTCTATCCCAATAAACAAAATTGAAGTTTCCGTCTGTCTGGAAGTTCATATTGAATTGACTCCAAAACCGTTCCAAACCAACTGCGGGTTATAAGGTTTGCCGTGAAGCGATCATAATTAAAGGATGCCTTACTTTTTATATATTCAACTTCGCCATAATTCTGTACCTGTTGTCTCGTTTTTAGACTATTGTCTAAGTTCCTCCCGGGCGTAGCGATTAATTAATAAGTCTTTAATTGCTGGCATTGTAAAATTTACGGGACGAAAATAAAATAAATTAGTCAACTCCAATGTTACAATTGTCTGTGAAAGAAAATTGGGAAATTCAGGTGCAAACGAGCTAATGTCGTGAAGCCTCATTTAAAAATTAACATTAAATTGGTACCTAGTTTTCGTCTGGCAGGCGGAGAAATCGCTCATAGAAATAGATATGCATAAACTTAGTTATTAGTATAAATTTATTTATAATCAAGGCTCTGCATGCGCCGTAGATAGTTTAAAAATCAAAATTGATTTTTTAATAGTATGTTCGTACACAAGCTTATCTGGGATGTTATCGCTTCAACAAGGTCGAAAAATAATCGCAGGAGACCAAGGACAGGGATATTGTTTCTTTACTTTTTGCCAAGCATGACGCAGTAGGAAAATACTTGCTTATATGACAGTCCAGGACTCATATTTGTATACAATAACTCTGTGAAGAAGAAGCACTCAAGTGTTCAGTACATTTGTCCATAGGTTAGTTGAAAAATACGATGAAGGTTACTCACTTATATTTTAATGAAGTAATGAATGTTTTTTATTATAAGTAATAGTAGAATATTATGGACGTCAGTCCAAGAACCAAACCAACTAACATTCATTTTTTCCTTGGACTACGAGAAAAATTAATAAACCTACTTATGTGAAGTAGAGGATAATAATGATATAAATAATTGAAATAAATAGCATAAAAGATTTGAAAGTGGTCCCACAAAAGAACGCTTAATTAGTGATAAAGTAGATAAAATCTTTGAAAGTATCAGCGAAGGAATAAGACTAAATCACTTACAAGACTAGTGTTATCTTAATGTAATATATATCAAACTTAAAGTATTTCTTCATAATTCAATTTATTTATTTTGTTCGAAGCTGCCATGTGGTCTTGTTTGTTTGGACGCTCAAGGGTTTTCCGTGTCTTTGCAGTCTTGTAAATAAAAATTAGCCAAATAAATAAATGTTAAAGCATTAATATGCAAGAAACTATATTATTAAAATTGAATATAACCTGCAACACAACACCAATTCAACCGAGATTGGTGTCTAATTCCGGGTTTTGAAGATACTGAGCTTAACTCTGACATTCAACATGCCGGTTGAGTTGTAGCTTAGTACTTAGGAGTTGTGCTGAAAGAATGTAAAACAGAGTTTTGCTTACAACTGAACAATTATTACCAAACACGTTACATACGATCCAGAAAAAAACATTGGATGAGTCAAACATCCATAGCACCTGTAGTATTTTTCTCTGTCTTCGGCAGTTAACTATTTGTTGCTCTAATATAACAAGAATAATAATTAAGAAACTACTCTATAGTCCTAAAAGTTTATTGTCAAATAAAATTAGGTTAGCTTGCGACCATTATGGTCATCATCATCTACATATACCAAGAATAATAATAAGGTAGCGGGATTATGTTAGACTTTCTTATAGTACCGAAAGTAATCTTGCGGGGATACATTGAACTATCGTAGACAATCACTAGAAATTTTTTATATTTTTTAAAGTACCTGTACAGAAATTTAGTCTTCTTGAGTTATTGTGCTTATTTAAGTCATCATGATGATTATGAAGAACTGAACATTCCGCCATCTGAGATAGGATATAAAAATTAAAAAATAAGAGTATTAATATGAAATCATATTCCATTGACCGCATAAAGAAGTAGAACTTCAGGGAGTGGAAAGAGATTTCTTAATTACTATTAACTCTATGTTACTATTTACGTTCATGTGAATATGTTTAATTTACAATATGATATGCTTACGTAGTACAGAGAAGACAAGATATATAATTTGTACTCGATATGTAAGAGATACTGTCTATACCGGGATAATCATATGTTGATTAATCCTGTACCGGGCTAATATAATCCCTCAGTGGTCTCCATAATGCTCTGTCTTCAAGAATTCTTTTCTGTTCTGCACTACCGACTATCCCATCTTCGTTCCATTACAAGACAATGTTTCACACACTATTATTGTTGCCTAGTCTCTAAACTTAATTAGATTATTGCGCCTACCTTCGCCTCAAATTATGTTATTTAAATAAACGTCGAAGCTATTCCACGGCGAGTCTATTTCTTTTCTCACCCAAAGACGGGCAATAGCGGTTGTAAGTAGAGATGTGCGATCTGATCGAGATCTGATGTAATGAACTAAGTGAGTGATCATTGATCCGGAAAAAAAGAGCGGTAGCCTCCGCTCCTTTGATCCGAGAGCAACCAGCTGTTTGAATGACTCACTCAGGAATCAGACCTCTGGGATCGTGATCCCTGTGCTTGACTCTTTCACTCACTCAGGAATCAGATCGCTGGAACCGCGATTCCAGAGCCACCTAGTGCTTGAACTTGGAATCACTCACTCATCGCGGGAATTGCGGTCCGAGAACATGTAGTGATACTGTATTGTGGGGTGAATGTTTTGATAAAATTAAATTAAGTAATTAATATTGTAACCGAACGTTAATATGAAATTCTCTTTTCTGATTGTGCAAATATGATCGTATAATCCTTTACACCTATTCTGGCTAAATATTATCCCACACTTTTCACTTGAGCCTATCAAGATCACTTAATTCTATGCTATGCTTTTATTACCATTATTACCAATACACTTCATTTCTTATAATATCGAAAGAGAATTTGGATCAAGTCCTTAATTATTTTAAATTCATCATAATATTAATTCAAAGTACGTGTGTACAATATCAATGCAAAAAATAATAATTCAACTTAACACACTCAGTAAATTTTTTTAAATTGCGATACCTTATGACTGATGACGTCATTGCTGTATATGACTAATAAAACGCTTTTTCATTACAAAATCTTTTTATTGAGTGACAAGCTACACGAGGGTAATCAACGTGGTCGCAATTCACCTTTAATAGCATAAGAAGGGATGCGAAAGTCAAAGATTGCCTAATAAATACCAGTATGCTAAATGTTAATTTTACAAGACCCTAATGTCTTAAAACGTGGCCTATTAATCTATCCCTTCTCTTGGTCAACGTTCTCCATATTGTTCGCTCTTCTCCTATTCTGTTTAGAACTTCCTCGTTAGTGTTTCTATCCACAAATCTGATATTCAACATTCTCCTTACTGCACCACATTTCAAAGGCTTCTATTTTTTTTCCTTTCCCCAACTCCTATCGTCCACGTTTCGCACCCATATAACGCCACGCTCCATACGAACATTTTTAGCGACGATTTCTTAATATTCACACTTATATTACCCGTAAGGAAATTCCTCTTTTTAGCGAAAGCCTTCCTTGCCTGTGCTATCCTACTCTTTATGTCTACTATACTCCTACTATTCCATTTTTGATCCCGCCCGTTAATTGCCATCAGGCTTTGGCAGTTTCTAGAATATAACCAAACAGTGTACGTAAGTAACATGTATAAAAAGATTGGTAAACATTTCCACACGTATTTAAGGATATGCGGTCATGCTTGTTTCACTCCCTCGGGATTGTGAATCACATGCATCTCATTGACTCGGATTTAACATGTCGTTGAATAAATTATTTTTAAAATGTTTGTTAGAAGACTTTTTAAAATTATAATACTTATTAATTAGACTTCCCCTACTTCCAAAAATTTCCCTTCATGTAGCAGACAACTTCTAGTTTCTTTTCTGCAATGGTGCGAAATTAAATTTATTATTTTATTATCCCGCGTTGTTTAGGGGACGAGTGACATTTAATCCATTATTTTAGCACTTCGTTGAAAATTTGAAGCCGTGTATTTTACAAGACGTTTTATATAAGTATTTCCTAAATATTATTTAACGTGTGAGGTTGGCAAGTTACCCCCGTCTGTCTTTCAAAGGCGGTCGATACAAAGGGAGCCCAAGTCTGTGTCGGCCTCTCTTTTGTCGTCGGCCTGTGAATACCGTAGCAGCTTTTACTACCCCTGCGGCTCTTCCCGCTTCCTCTCGATGAAAAAGGAAAAACAAAACTAATTGAGCGTGCTATGAAGTTCCAACAGTGCTCCATATTCAGGGAACATGGATATAGGACTCGCGTGACATTTTTCTTTGGGCCGGTCTGTACCACTAGCGAATGATGAAATCTTGAAGATTAATCCAGGACTGTTACATCGAGAAAGTGGGACTCCTATTAACACCAATCTGCTGCCATAAAAATTTCGGGCCTAAAGAGGAGGAGAGATGCCTTCGTAGTAGACTCTGTTAACTCGGTAAGTTTAAAGGAGGAGAAATCTTATATCAGCGCACGTAACGTAACTTACGCGCATATTCATTACATTAATAACAAACTATTATAAGATTTAACGTTCTTCGTAAATCGTAAGATCGTTTCCTGTTTAGGATCATTTTTATTCGTCCGTATAATTGATATTAATTTAATGATTACCATTTTTAAATTCCATAATTTTCTCAAAACATTACTGTAGAATAAACTAAACCCAAAAGTATTATAGTTTATACAGAATGTATATCGAGGAGCCTCAAATGGTGTACACGGTTTCTGTAAACATCACACTGTTTTAACTTATCTCTTATGATACATGAGGTCAACAGAGTTGTCTCTAAATAGATATCTCAAATTATATTAGCTCAAGACTTTTGTTTTTGTCATTATCAAGGTTGCAGAACCAACAAGCAGCGCCTGCGACATTCACATTTGGAAGAACAGACTGAAACGATGGAAGCTGTACAGTTCAATCCCAAGAGCAAGACTTTATCTTTGGAGAAACTTCCAATACCATCTGAACTGAATAAAGATGACGTATTGGTAAAAGTTGCTTATGCTGGAGTCTGTGGAACTGATTTACACGTCATTCAGGTATAACTTGTTGAATAATGTTATGTGTGCCCTTTTGTCATTTTTATTCACCATTGTACATTGCATATTTCAGGGAGAGTTTCCTTGCAAAGACACACCCATCGTCCTCGGTCACGAATTCAGTGGTGTCGTGATTGGGGTCGGATCTGCAGTCAAACATGTTAAAGTTGGAGATAAAGTTGCAGTTGATCCAAATAGGTAAATATAATTTAATGATCCATGTTTCATTCTATACATGTTGAAGGTCATATAATGATAACTTTAGCATTCATAAATTGCTGATAGTATCGTAGATTTTCTATTTCAGATGAGCATGTTCTTTTTTAATCAGAGTGTCTATATTATTTCATAAACTCATAAGTATAATAATATCTAGAAATATATTCAACCCAAAAGTATTGATGAAATTGTTCATTTTAGTTAAAGAAAATCATAATAATGTACATAAAACACACAATATTATTTGAATTTATATAAAAATATATTGATATACAGTTATGTTTCGTTTGCCTATTATGTGACCCTTTTTTAAGAAGAAACACAAAAAACAACATATCCTAAGACCCATCATAAAATTTGTATTTCAAGAACCATCATCCGATACTATACATTACTTAATTTTGTACAATACAGTGTAATACAGTTCACATTTTGCCTATTTCATCCATTTCTTATTTGGGGCTCAACTCTGTCAATTGCTTCACTTTCAAATAAGTATAAAGCATTATTAGAATGATCCAATTAATTAAAATAATGCAACAAAATTGACTTGAATCAATGAGTTTCTATAAGCTGTCGGGCAGCGAAATTGATTACAAATCCTAGAAATGCAAGCATTTTATTTCAAATCAGTTGCTTTGTACATTTGCTCAATCCTAATAATTTAAATTATATATTACTGGCATAAAAATATTTCTAAAACAATTAATCATATTGCTAACCGAAGCACTTGTACATTTCAGCGGGTGTGATGTCTGTGATCATTGTTCAGGTGGGAATTACCATTATTGTGAAACTGGAGGAATCAACTCTACTGTTGGAATATACTGTAATGGTGGATGGGCACAATATTGTAAAGCTCCTTCCTCTCAGGTATACAAATTGCCTGATGGAATCACTGTGGAACAAGGTACATTTATTCGAATATCTCGAAACTGGTACAATCTTCTACACACACAAAAATGGTATTATGTAAGGGAGAAGTGCACTGAGAAACAATTGTTTGTTGAAGTTAGTAAATGATACTGCCTTAAGACATCTTTCATGGGTGCTGGTAGAGGCTATAAATAAGTTCCTTCTACCTTGTTTCCTAGAACCAACAAAGTTGGCAGTCTAATGGAGCAAACCTAAGGAAAATTCTTTAGCTCAATGCCAGGTTTGACATCTCTTTCTTACCGTCTTCCAAAGTTGACGTTGACCAGCAAGAGACAGAATAGCTTACCTGTAATTGATAGCCAAAGTCATCATGTTTAATATGAAAACAATTCATAGTTTTGGAGGAACGAACCTCATTCTCTAGGTGCACCTCATGCTAGCCAGCTCCACAAATGCTGGGTACAGACTGTTGCTGTCTAACAACTGAAATCAACACTGGCTAGCTGGCATGAGGTGCTCAATTCTCTCCTGAAGGAGGCTATCACCCCTGAAAAATGAATTGTTGCCTGTCCAACATATACGGTAACACTGAACCAAAATTCCAGGCAAGGAATTGACTATCTCTTTCTTGTCCATATAAATTATATAGAATTATGGACAGAGAGACTGTTACCATATACAGTATGTTGGAAAGTGAGCAGATCAAATTTTCAAAGACTGACCTTCTCCCTCATACTGTAGCCTTGAATTCAAAGTTCAGAAGGACCAGTAACAATTAACACCCAACAAATCTGCTAAATCACTCTTTACTCTCATGCATCCATACTAAACAAAAAGACTGCCCCTTGTTAACATCATTAGCATTGTTAAATGTCACAAACACAATTCCCAATAGCTGCTTAAGCCAAGTCCAGAGTAAAACACACATAATTCCAACCAGTGCAATTACTGACCCTCCTTAAAGCCCACATGCAGCAGTTTTAGCTTGTTCAGTTGCATTTAAAATGATCAATGTGGTCCCGAGTGACAAAATTATTTCACTATCTCAACTTTCATATGAAATTCAGGTCAATAATGCTTGAGTAAATATGGTAATTAAACTTCCTTAAGGAACTTATAAACGAGCAACAAAAATTTCACACCGCCAACAATATTTCTGAAAACTATGGCTCAGACATATTGGTGGCAATGTGTTGCCCAAGCTATGGCCAGGCAGTGTGTTGCAATGTATACCCCAGCAATATTGCAGCCACAGTGTAGCCCCAACATTTCCTGCTTACAAGTAGTACAGCAATAATGCATCGTTAGTTGTGATAAGAAATTAAAGGAAAGGAGAATCTGGATTAGACCTTTTTTAAATAAACAAGAAACAATTCACAAATTAAGCAACAAATTGATTCTTGATAATTATTTTGAAAGGAGACTTTGAATATTTCCTTCAAAAATTGAGGTTGTTATAGGGAAAAAGGAAATGGTGATGGGGAATGTAACACCGTTCTATACGAGATTGGCAATTATCCTTAAATTCTGCCCTATACATCTTTGACATATTTATTCAGTGCTCGACTGTTCAATTAAAGTATGCGTAGTTTTAAAGGAAGGATGAAATGAATTTATTTAATTACAGGCTAGACTTCTTTTTTTGCCGAACAATTTTAAAAATTAGAAATTACCTTATAATTGTTTTTTTGTTAGTTACTTTTCAATAAATGACCAATATATAGGTTTCACAAGTTGTCAAATTTATTGACTATTGTTTGCCAAACATAATTTTTTACTTGTTATTCTCTAACAGCCCACATCTCAATATGCTGAATTTGCGTGAACTGCATTGATAAATGCAATAATTTTTTTGTTTGGCTAATCCATGATTGTAATACTGAATAATATTTATATGAAACATGGAGAAGGAATGACACTAACTACTTCTAATATTAATTTTTAACTCAGCTGATTGGCTACAGAGACCTCTTGGTGAGGGCTGGTGAGTAGTATTCCGGGCAATATTACATTTTTTTCGATACCATACTGAACTCACTGGGAACATGCCGGCAAGTAGTTGTAATACAGGCAACATTGCTTGGAAAGACTTATATTTTGTCAGAAATCTTGCTGGATTTTGGGCAATATTGCTTGGCTATGATCGCCGTAAAAAGTTGCTCATTTACAAGCCCCTTGAGGTTTTCTTGTACATTGTTGTAGGTACAAATCCTTTTTTTGCACAATATTCAACTTTAATTCATTCATTATAAATATGATGGAAAATATTTTATTTATTTATTCTTCCTGCCAAAAAATTAAATTAGCCACAACATTACAAACTAATTCAAAAGACTCCATTTATTACAGGTGCACTAACTGAACCTTTATCTTGTGTATCACATGGCTGGGACCGAATTGTCCCTGTTCCTGTTGGTAACAAAATATTAATTCAAGGTGCTGGCATTATTGGTAACCTGTGGGCCTGTGTTCTGCATTTGCAAGGTCATCGTAAAGTTGTCGTAAGTGAACCACAAGAAGCACGTAGGAATCTGTTACAAAAACTTGGTGAGTCCAAAATGTTATTTGAAAATATTGACTGAAGGATTCTCAAAGAAAATGTTATTGAATGAGAAAGCCAAATGCTTTTATTATTTAAAAGAAACTATTATTTTATAATAATATATTTCATCATGTTATTCTTTTTTATCATGTTTTGGAAGGTATTAGCCTAATTAACTGTTTCTTTACAATGTGACGTTGAAGTTCCTTTTTTGTTTTGCAGACACAGGATATGACATCATAGATCCAGTGGAACTTAAAAAAAGGAAACAAACTAATCCCTCTTATGGATTTGATCTTATCATTGATTGCAGTGGATTTGGGCCTGCCATAGAATATTGTTTGCAGTTGCTTAATTGTGGTGGGAAACTGTGTATTTTTGGTGTTGCTCCCCCAGAAACGAAAATTAGGTATGGAATGTCTGTGATGTCTTTTATTTCTGAAAACATTGAAAGTAAATTTGACTAGAATTTTTGTTTTACAGAATGTCAAAAATTCTGTTTATATGAACTAATGCAGAAAAATTATTCATTAAATTAGGTCCAAAAAGTAAAACAAAGAGACATATTAAGTCTTTCTGATTAAAATTTGCATCCAGTTTGCTGATGAACTGTTATAACAATTTAGAAATGATATATAAAGCTTAGAATTTTGAATGGATTTTTTATTAGTGTTATTAAATGAAAAAAAATCATCTTTAAAGTATAATATGTCATATTTATATCCTTATGAAACACTGCAAAAGCTAAGAATAAATTATTTTAATCTTAAAGTAACAAAACAACTAATGTTTAATGATGGTGCAAATAGGCTTGAATCTCATTCGTTTCAGTGTCTCACCATACCATCTTTATAAGCAAGAAATAAGTATAATAGCTGTCAACATAAATCCTTTCAGTTTCCCTAAAGCTCTTGGATTAATTGAATCTCTTGGCTCTAGGTGAGTAATATTACAGACCTAATATTAGTTTCTTTGTAAGAATAATTTTTTTAATTTAAACTTTAACAAAAGCAAACTTTCACAATTTCCATGTGAATTTTGTAAGGATTTAATTAATGAAAGGAAAGCTGCCTATAATCTATACTCCTCCTTCACACTTTTTTTCTTGTATGGTACCTCCCTTGATTGAACAGTGAAATAAATTCTACTCCGAAAATTTCATTCAGTTTGGTTTAAGTTATTAATTCTTTATAAATTACTGATTTTTTCAAATAATTATCCAAAGGTCCATGTATGCCCCTTCAAATAAAAAATAAAAAGAATTTTGTTAATGTCTCACACAGAGCTTGATTTATTCTATTTCTACATCAACCTGTCCTTGTTCAGAAAACCCTATATTTAGTACTCTGTATCCTAAATTATTTTACCGATCACACTTGTACACAAAAAGTTGAAAAAAAACAACATCTACAGTAATTGTATGCAAGTAATTCCTTATTATCAGCTGATCATTTCATGTTAAACAATTATTATTATTATTGTTCTTATTATAAAGTCTAACAGTAGTAATCATATTACAGGTACTTGGATTACAATAAACTTGGAGTCAAAACATATTCATTGAAACAATACAATGAAGCAATACAAGAACTGAAGAAAGGCAGTATTGCCAAGGCAATTTTCAAAGTAGAAAACTCCAACTAATGCATCTAGAATGTTGTGTGTTGCTAACAATTTATGGAGCATATAATGACAGTTTCTTGGTGTATTAAGTAATTATGATAACCACATGTAGGTTGAAGAAGTCTGAAACTGTTAATATGTTTGGATATGCATTTCATAAAATGAGAAATAAAAGCCTTCCAAAATAATTGTCAGTTAATTTGACACAATTGCATTAGTAGCACCTTACTCCCACAAATAAATTATATTTTTAAAAACGTTAGAAATATTTATATTTTTGTAAATTAAAAATATTTTTAATTTTTAAGTTACTAGTAAAATTAATACAGTTAAATTATAAGAATATCTATAAAATGTTCATTTATATAAATTTTTAATTTAAAACTCTAGAATTCTAGACTACCACACCAAGTGGCAGTCCAGTTGCACATTAGGAACATCGAATTACATCAATATTACATACAAAGTAATATTCCATGTGCAAAATTCCACAATTCCTAGTACTGTTGTGTGTGTCATGTGCATCTTGAATAATGGCAAGAGAAGCATCACCAAAGTACCTAATTTATGTTAGGGGAAATAGGAACAAGTAAAATGTGTCATTATAAAAAAGGTGGGCATTGCTTTGTAAAACTGGATGTATAATTTTATTATTATCAAAGTAGAGTAAATTATTCATTTCTTTGTTGTGCTATATAAAATAGATACAGAGGAAAAAATTATTTTATAGTGGTTTGGGCTAGACCACTCGCAGTGTCTCACAAAGATGTTAAACTTTCCTTCATGTACTCTTTCCTTTAAAAAAAATTATATATATACTTATGATGAGTAAAGTCTCCAGGAGTGCCAGAGACAAATGGTATCAGCTTTCTATAGCTCTTTATAAAAATTAGACTTTGCCCAGACATTTATAAAAAAATGCATGTTGGTGGTAATGTCTTGAAAGGAATGGAATTAATCTGTTTTTAATTTTACAATAGTGAGGTAATATAATATAGTTTTTTCAAGTATTCTATTGTATGTATAAAAACAGGGAGACAGACAAATGATAAGTTTCTCACCTATCTTTCTCCCTCTCTTTTTTACTCGGACATTGTAGTAATTGAAAAAACTGTATAATGGCAATGGAATTAAATAGAGAATTTTATAATTGCATTTATACAATCTTTCCTTGGTATAGTTGGTTTTACTGTATGTGCAGTAGAATAGAAAGGAAACTTTCTGAAAAATCTCAAATTTGCCTTTGTATTTCTTGGTGTTTAAGGACTTGTAATACATTAGTGGGCATTAAAATGCGATACCAGGAAGGTGACATGCCACACAAATTTAACGTGCCATGATACACAAATGATTGGATTTTCAACACATTCATGTTGGCAGCAATATCCAAAAAGTGTAAAAAATATATAATGTTATAACATTTCTGTACAGAAGCTGCATTTGAGCATTGTTTTTGTTATGCCCTGTGTAAAGGTGAAATGTCTACCAGCATGTGTCTGACTTAGATCAAGTAAGAATTGCATGCTACCAGGATTGTGATCATGCTGTAGTACTGCTGCTTGTGTTGATCAAGATCCCACAACTGCCACTATAATATAGAAACTATATAATAACAAAAATAAAAACTGCACACAAATTTGATAAGAAGCTTATAGTAAATATACATTACCCAGTTTTTATACTCAAGTAATTTTTAAACTAAATGTTGAGTTTAGATCAACAGAATCAAATATTAATTTGTAATGGAATGCAACTTTACAATTGATGGATTACCATAATGACGTTACACAAATGACATTTTCTGTTTTAAAGTACTTACAAAGTTGATCACATTAAAGCAGATTTACTGTAGCCGCCCCCCATTGTTTAGTTATAGAAAATCCAAACCTGACTGATTCTAAACAAAATTTCGGCAAGAATAAATTTGTTATTGTGTATTGTACAGGGTTAAAAATTTTACATCAGATTACAAGCTGTTATTATTTGTTGTGAAATTTTGCCATCCTAAAAAACTGGAACCTGGAACAGGTCACTCCCACCTCTGCTGTATTTGTTTCAATTACTACACTGCAAGTAGGTGGATATGCAGAGAAACAATAAAAAAGTGAGAAATATATATCGTACTTGAGAGATGCAGATAGCAAAGCATTTAACAGAGTTCAAGAAGTGAGATCATATTATTAAATAAGAATTCACTTTGTTAATTTTTTTATAATTTCAGTTGAAATTATGTACAACACACAACCCTGCCTTAATTTTAAGTAGCTTGGTTCGGTATTTGATGTGATTTTGTTTCTGTGCTGCACATGTACTGTAATGTGTTAAATACGTGAAGTGAACTTTAAGTCCTGCATCTGGCTGCGTGTGGCCTTCGCTTTCTTTTCCAGACAAAAGGATGACCCTTTTGGATGAATAGAAGAGAAGAATCTGTTCACGAAAAGGGATCACCTGTCAATAATTTGAAAGTTGAAAGCTGCATGGATAATCTCAGAAGGTCATGGAGGGATGCGAAACACATGGGATGTTTATGCTCCACGGTTGAAATTTCTTATTGTCTGTAGTTGTTATTGAGAATTGCAGCCCATTGGTCTGAATTTAAGTAGGAGGGCTAAAGATCCCACAGAGTTTACGTGGGAAGGGATTTTGAGACAGAGGATGGAGAGGGGACGGAAACTGTGGATTGAAATTAAATTGTTAGCCTCTGAGAGAAGATAGTGAGAGGCCGAAAGGAGCTGATGGAAAACAAATTGTTAGTCGCAGAAGAGATGATGTTAAGAGGTCGGCAAGTTTTTACTCAAAACTACTAGCTACCGAAAAGAGTAAAGGGTGTCTCCACCCAATTTTGCCCAAGTGTCCACAAGACAATAAGATTCAAGTAAGAATTGTATGCCACCAGGATAGCGATCGTGCTGTAGTATTGCTGCTTGTGTTGATCGAGATCCCACGACTGCCGCCATAGCAACGTTGCACAATATTCGAAATGAGAGAGAGAAAAAAACTAATTTCCTTTTCAGATTCACTTCTTTATTTTCCTTGGTTTTTTGTCTTATTTAATGTTTCTTCTTCCTCTTTCCTCGGACAATGGGAAACCAGAAAAAATATATGTAATAATATTTCTTCAACACTAGATTGAATAGGTGTACAGCCAATTAGTACAAAAGTAATCTAATTATTCGTGCATATGGGCAGAATCAGGTAAGCGAAGTTATGAATATCACAGTCTAATTTGTTTGCAGACTCATCGTATAAATGAATGGACGGTATTTTATCAGTTTATATTGTTTCAATTATCGTCTTTTGTCTCATTTGTAGTGTCTCGAGGACTGCATGAATGAATTCACACTTATCTAGCCGCTTAAAATGATAAGTTGAGTGTTGTGATAAAAAAGACTTCGTTTTTAGGTCGCTCAGTGATAACAAAAAATTATTCTTGCAAAATAAACAACATTTAAAAATTGTGAGTTTCGTATTTCATTATCTGCGTGTCCGGTGTTAACCGGGTACTTATTTTTATTAGCCTGATACAGAATTGTATTTAACAGTCATCTTTTGGTCAACAAGGAATTTAAACGGGTGAAGGACTTAACTTTCGTGAACATTTACGCATCGAGCGCGTCACTTTCTTCCCAATAGAATATTCACGCTACATTAAAAGAGTATAAACCATCCTATTCCCCAGGGAAAGTCAAACTATTTCCGGTACTTTAATGGCGTTAAAAATTCTCCTGTCAAGAATACATGCGGTAAAAAATTATGATTTCTGTCCCTTAAGGAAAAGAATCTCTTTTATTTAATTCCCTCAATTCTGCCAATGTAATTACAAACCGAATAAAAAGTTCTCGGGATTTCACCCGGGTTATATCATTTGTAAGATACAACGTTTCGACAGATAACTCAGACATCGTCTTCAGGTAACTTCAGACGATGGCGGAGTTAGCTGTCGAAACGTAGTATTTTACAAATGAAATCCCGAGAACTTTTTATTCAGTCCATCCACCGGGAAAGCCTATATTCACGATTACAAACCGTCCTATCAATAGGATTTTCTGAAGAACACATAAATAAGCGTTGTGTCAATTACTTTAAATAGTATGGCGAAGCGTGTAATTTAAAATCCTGCACGCGCAGATGACATGCATCTTTAAGTATGCATTATGGTTCACTGTTTAAAACAAATTAAAAGAAAACGAATTCGCCAACTCTTCAATAAGAAAATATTGATTACGTGTAATGTCGTTAATTCTTGGAAATTCTTACTTGGAAGTAACATTACATCAATAAAATATATTGAATTATGATAATTTAAAATGTTTTTATATTTAAATATTATTACATTCCCAAAATTCGGAAACGCCGATAACCTGAGATTCTCAAAAATTTTATTTAAATTATTTACTCAATACTTGATAAATTCAAAGTATCACCTAAGATTGAAAAAAATTCTCACTTAAATAATTTCGTCTTCTTCTGCAACTAAGAAAAAACCGGCCTACGTTTACGGCAGTATTAGATTAAAAAAAAGCGTTTGATAATGTGAACTGGAACTCACTTTTAAGGATTTTGAAGAGCACTGGAATAAAATATCGAGAAAGAAGGCTAATATATAATCTCTACAGAAAACAGGTAGCAGTAATTAGAATAGAAGATCGAGAAAAGAATGCCTTAAACAAGAAAGGAGTAAGACAAGGATGCAGTCTGTCGCCCATGCTCTTTAACTTATATATAGAAGAGGCCATGAAGGAAGTTAAAACGGAATATGGAAAAGGAATCATACTCTAAGGAGAATGAATAAAAACCTTACGCTTTGCCGACGGTATTGTGGTATTAGGGTAATCAAAAGAAGACCTGGTAACCATAATAAATTGTATGAACGTGGTCCTGGAGAGGGAAGATTTTGAAATTCTTCCTGGAACGGGAAGAATAGGTGGTCGGCAAGTTTGATCTTGAGGGAAGAAGCTGAAACCTGAATTAAGCCGACACGATAATTATCTCCTGTGACTCTTTGCTAATTTTCTGTTTTCTGCCATGATCCGAGTAGATTTATGTGTTTAACGTTCTATTCTATGAGAAGGCCCATAAATGCGACCCAGTGACGACAGTTAAAATTGTTAAGTTTTAAGAATTTAATGTAAATAATTTTTGTAAATATATATGTAGTTTTTATTGACAAAAGAAGTGTCGGCATAAATATCAAAATAAAAATTGTAATTATTAATGTGAATATGTTTTATGGTTAAAGTAAATTGTTTTTATTACAAAATCTTACCGTTTATTTAATTAATATCACCCCATATTCATTATAATTTATACTAGTAAAAGTTTGATATACACCAGATGACAGCCCACAGTCGCCTCGGTAGGCCTAGGCCCTCAAGAGGACTGTTGAGCCATTGGAAGAAGAAGAAAAGTTTGACATTTCTGTTGTGTAACATTTCAAGTATTGCAGTTTTATATTAATGAATTATTCTCCATTGTGTGTAGTTTGCTTGTAATGGTTATTACTAAGGGGGGGGGGGAGGGTTATCGATTACGTCGTATCAGCGACGATAATGTGCGTGACCTTCGCTCTATCGGGACAATATTATCGAGCACAGGAACGAAATAAAGCTAGCCGGAGCGAGGCATTTGAAGGCAGACGGTAGAAGGCAGACACCATGAAAGCCCTGCAGTTCTCCCGCAAGGACGTGAAGCTGTCGCTGGTGACCGTGCCGAAGCCGGCGGCGCTAGGGAAGGACGAGGTTCTCATCAGGGTCCAGTACGCCGGCGTCTGCGGAACGGATCTGCACATCGTCGAGGTAACTAACCAGCTAACTGCGTGGTCCAGAGTCCGACGCGCCCTCAGCCTGTGCTCCGTGTCCGCAGGGCGCGTTCCCCTGCAGGGAGACGCCCATCATCCTCGGCCACGAGTTCAGCGGCGTCGTGGAGGCTCTGGGCGCCGGCGTCAAGCACCTCAGCGTCGGGGACAGCGTCGCCGTCGACTCCAACAGGTGACACATTACTTACAACATTTCTCTTTAAAACCTGGGTCTCCGGCGTTGCCCGACACTAATCTCTTTGATTTAACCGGCATTGTGCGTGCCATAGAGGGAATGTTCATTGCATCATAAAGCACAGCTTTTAATTTGCGTCAAGAAATATTATAGTACCTCAGGAGGCGGCAACGTCATGTCCGCATTCATCCAAATTCTAGAAACTGTTAAGTATTTCATAATTAAACAACCAGAAGATTTTATTAAAAACGTAATTATACTCATATCGAAGAGGACTGAGGCTGATAGATGCGAACAGCACAGGACAATTAGTTTAGTATCCTATGCTTGCAAAATATTAACGAAAATAGTATATAGCAGAAACGAACGTCAAACAGAATCCGAGTTAGGAGAAGATCAGTTTCGTTTTACCATAGGAAGGGAATTGAAAAGGGGGGATGCGGAAGGTAGAGCAAGGTAGCCCAGGGTTGACTAGGGCCCCCAGGCTGTAGTGTAAGGATCCTACCCGGTGTTTCACCTAAAGGTGATGCAGGGAAAAACCCTAGAAAACCTGCATCAGGTAGGTCGGGCTAGTGGGTACTACTCCTGCGCCCTTCTGATGACGGGAGACTGGTTTTCTGTGGGAACGCAACAAACCCGCCTCCGTGCCTTGTTCAGTATTGAGAGGTAGTTGGCCGACTGGTCCAATAGGATCAGCGAACAACTCTTACCGTATGCCGAAGGTCTTCGACCCCCGTGCATACACCTCTCAAACTGCCCAAGGTCGCCTCAGCCTGCAGGAGTCTTAAATTAGCTACCTTGGCCATGGACCAAGGGGGGAGGGAAAGAGGAAAACCAGGAAGGAGGAAGTCAACCTCCACCTGGCTCTCACTCATTTCCGAGCAGGATATCCTCCTGCATCATTATATATCCCCATATCTCCTTATCCAATGGGATCAGGCAGCTGGCTTTAAAAGTATATATCCGGAACTGCACAAACCCGAGTTATAAGGTGCTGTAAGGTTCCTTTCTTTCCTCCGTTGAGACTAAAGACATAGATATTGGGAATCGATAATTATGAAGTCGCGTAGCCTGTCAAACGAGATAATTGAATGGCTGTTAGCGCTAAATAATGGTAAGTTTAAAACAAACAAATTTATTTCTAGTACTGACAATTTAGTTAATAGATGCGAAAGAGGCATCTGTTGTTAACATAATGCACATAATGCCAGATACTGTCGTCTTGCAAACAGGTTTCTCAATTTTAACAACTTCATTTTTATTGATTTAATAGATCACTAAAAATTAATTAAACGCGAATTCCTTGTATTTTATTACTTTGAGTTTTTATATCGTCAGAATTCATTTATTACAAAAAAGAGAAATCAAAACGGAAATTCATATTGAAATATATTATTAATTTTTGTCATTTTTCTACGATAAGAAAATGTAGCCTTATTGAATCCCATTCATATGAATTCTTTTCCATTAGCACAATTTAATTTAAAAATACAAAAATTAACCAAAGTAAAACAACAATATTTGTGTCACACGTGTGATAAATAAAGATCAAACAGTGTAATTTTTCAAATAAGAAGTCATATAACACTTTTTCTTCTTTTTAAATTTATATAATAGGAAAAGCATATATATTCTTCTATGTTAAATGTTGTAAGGAGAAATAAAGCGTAAACCAATATATTATTAAAATAAAATAATAAATTTTCAATGTTATTTCAATTTAATAAAACATGTTAAGCAATACTCCAACCTAGGATGGACTATTTACATTATATTAATAAAACAAACAACCAAATTGTGTTTTAGTCCATACAAATTTGATTACAAGATCTTTTGCAATATGTCATTACAATGTTAACAGTAGCTTTCACCTACTTATAGGCCGATTCATCTGAAATATAAAACCAAAATTAGAATATGTTACATTAGAATTATATACAAGAAACCGTTTTTACACAGACCAGCGCCTTCACAAGAGTGTTCATGGAACTAACATTATTTACATTGATTTAAATTCTATACATTAATTCATATAATTACACTTTACTTTGACATTTTAAATAACTTTTCACATATTTTATATTTTAGGAAAACCAATTTAAAACAAATCATTATAAATTATATTTATACAATCCTTGAAAAAAAATTTTTACTTTATACTTTCATTTATTTAGAATAGTGTTGTAAGTGGTTCCCACTACACCAATTTCTCTTCTTCTGTTAACACTGTTTCGAGACTTTGTTGTATATAAATTCCTTCCAGTATTTTAACAGGGATGGTTTACAATGTAAAATCTCTACGTCATCCCACATTCCTTTGTGTTTCATTTCAAGTAATCTTCATGTTGTAACTATCCTCTAGGACCACATTCATGCCATTTATTATGTTTTCCGAGTATTCTTCTCACTCCCCTAATACCACAATATCATCTGCAAACGTTAGTGTTTGTATTCTTCTCCTTGCAGTATGATTCCTTTTCCATATTCCGTTTTAACTTTCTTAATCGCCTGTCCTATATAAAAGTTAAACAGTAGTGCGAAAAACTGCATACTTGTCTTACTCCTTTCTTGAATTCTGGTTTCTTTACTTGCTATTCTATTCTAATTACTGCTGCCTGCCTTCTGTGGAGGTTATGTATCAGCCTCCTTTCTCGATATTTTCACAGGTAATTAATAACATGAAAACATTCATATTAATTAGTACGTTTAAAAAATTATCACGTCCTAAACGCGTAAAATATTTTTTAGAATAGCGTCCCTATGATACATTATATTTTCTTCTCATGTCTTTGAGAAGTCGTCATCATGCCTGGGATTGAAATGA
This sequence comes from Eucriotettix oculatus, assembly GCA_034510155.1. NCBI lineage: Eukaryota > Metazoa > Arthropoda > Insecta > Orthoptera > Tetrigidae > Eucriotettix > Eucriotettix oculatus. The sequence goes on along the minus strand of CM067377.1, from coordinate 189,487,860 downwards.
TATAAAAAAAATTATAACATTTTTGAGTCGTGTTGTTAAGCGTATTATTTTCATTCAAAGTTTTTGTTACTTTCTGGTTTAAGGAAGCTAGGTGATAATTAAACGGCACAATTTATATTGAAATAATTATTCATGATTTTTTATGTAATTATCAATGACTTACGTGGTGATATGTATGGAATTATATGTGACGCGAACGGTAAATAATATTCTTGAGACGGTGGGAAATGAGAGTTGAGAACGTGAGTTCACACAGGCAGAGTAGTGGACGGACTTGATTATATTTGAAGCTCTGCTTCAGTGGCTGTTCCTGCTGTCTGCATTGCGCCCAGGGTAACTACCATTACTGCGAGACCAAAGGCTTCAACAGCTACGCAGGGATATTCCGCGACGGAGGCTGGGCTGAGTACGCAGTTTACCCTGGAGCCGAAGTCTTCAAGCTGCCTACCAACGTCACTCTGGAGCAAGGTAAACTATCCTACTTCCTTACAAAATTCGGTTCATTACCTCTTCTGCTATCCCAGAACTACAGGCTAGACGAATATTCCTCAGCTGGTACTTCATAATCGTTTGACAAATTGGAATTGGTGCTTGGTAATACGGTTGGATTTTGAATTTTTAATGAACTTTCGGTATAAATTTCAATTTAGCTTTCGCTAAAAAAAGAGGAATTTCCCTACGGGAAATATAACAATGTATATAGGGAAATGATTATTAAAAATGTTCGTATGGAGCGTGGCGTTATATGGGTGCGAAACGTGGACGATAGGAGCTCTGGAGAGTAAAAGAAAGAAGCCTTTGAAATGTGGTGCTATAAGAGAATTCTGAAAATCAGATTGGTGGATAGAGTTAGTAACCAGGAAGTTATAAGCAGAATAGGGGAATAGCGAACTATATGGAAGACGTTGACCAAGAGAAGGGATAGATTAATAGGCCACGTTTCAAGACATGATGATCTTGTAAAATTAGTATTAGAGGGAAGTGTGTGGGGTAAGAACAGAAGAGGGAGGATGTGAAATTTGGTAGTTAACGGGAAACGTCTTGGGCAAGATAGGTTAGGACTGAATACCACAACAACAAACAACAGTAATAAATAAAAATTTCTTTATAAAAAAAATAGGTCTTGCTGAGTTCCCGGTCATTCTCGGGTGCTTATTTGTATTAGCCGGGTACAATATTTAATTCGACACTAATGTGAATTTAGCGGTATATAGCGCGTTGTCAGGCCTCTCTATCCCCTGGTTCTATAAACGATTTTAGAAAACTAATCAACAGAGTAAGTTATGTAATTGAACTATATGAATCACTTCTTATTTGCCTTTTGTAGATACTCATCATGATTCCAATACCCGTAATTACGGAGATATCTCACAGTGACATGACAACTCAATCCGCTACGATCAATAGCCGTTTCCATGTTGCGCACTCAATCCAAAAGATAACCTCTAACCTCAAAATTGTGTTTTAAACACCTTTGCAGTTTTATTATGTCAAAACCATACTATTAAAACATAACATTTAAAATACACACATAACCAAGCTTACCGAAAATTGTCACTTATCCAATTGACAAAATTTTTATTAAATTATAACGACTAAAAAATCTTGGCTTTGGTTTTATAAATTTGTCTTACGCAAATGTAGTTTTGAATCTCCCGTTTTTACCCGAAATGTGGGCAAAATTTTAAGGATTTAAGAAAATATTTCGTATTTATTATTATAATCCTTCCATGTGTTCGTAGTTTTGGTATGAAATATTAAGTTTCTCTTCATAAAATAGGTTAAGAATCTATTGAATTAACACTATGGAAACAAAATTTTATACTTGATATTTATGTCGATGATGATAATAAGTTTCAGCTGATAAAATAGGTTAATTTATAGAAGTATATAATTTATAAAAGTAGAAGTAACACTAATTAAGTAGTTTGAACTCAAATGTCGTCGTTTCTTTGATGATGTTAGGGCCGAGCTTACCCGATATGTACCGAGCATTACTCAGGTCTATTATATTGTAAATGATGGGGGGATTAATTAATGAATTTAATAATTGAGTTTAAATATATATTTATTAATTATAATCTCAGGGTATTAATGGTTTGGGTGATCACGTGTAGCAGATCAGTTCGTTGACGAACCTGAGTTGTCTTTATAGGCGTCTCGCTGTAATTTCCGTGTTGTGGAACACGTCGACGATAACACGAAGTCTTCCTTCCCTTGTTGCTAAGACCTTTCTTCCCTGCTTCCTGGACTGATCAAAGCATGGTCGCCGCTGCCACCTCACCACCAATCTCCTCTCTCCACCACTCTGCTACCATCTCCTTTCACCACCACCTTGTATCACCAGCAATCTCTTTCTCCCAAATCTGTTAAATCTGTTTCTCCACTCTCCTTCAATCTCCTCTCTCCATCCACTACAAAAATCTCTCCAATCTCTCTGTCCCCAAATTGTCTCCGCCAGCCTCTTTAAAGCCTTGTCCCCACTTATCCGACACCTATCACTAAGGTGGCAGGGATGGATATCCTCCAATCATATCCCTTGTTTCATTTGGGGAACACACGCCACCCGGTCACCAAATTCCCAGGCAGATTAAGACATTCCGAAACGGCGACGTTGGTCCAGGTGTCAGTCGCAACCCCTTTGTTGTTTATTCCGGAAGGCGAGACGGCGGGCGGAAAAACCCCTTCTTCCTAGCAAACAACTTGCTCATGCCGAAATATTTGGTATTTAAGTTCGCGAAAATTATAATAAAAATTTGGACGCGGGTTCTACTGCGCTACAATATATATATAGTTATATTTTCTATTACTTTAAGTGACGCCCTATTCATTTATTAAAATTAATCATAATTTATTTTGTTTTTAATAAAATTGAAAATAACCGAATGATATTTTTTAGAAATGTGTTTTATAAATTAATAACAATATTTAATAATAAAATATATAGCTTTATTAAATCAAAATATTTACAGTTACAATGAATGATCTCATAACAGGGGTAGTATATTGGGCCTCATAATATGTGTGAATTAATAATTATCATCAAAATACAAGTTAATAATCAATGAGTATATTATTAAAAATTCTAGAATTAATATCATAACGAATTATTGATTTTAATTTAATGAATTAATTATATAAAATACTGAAATTTTATGGCGCAAGAATTTGCTACGTTTACATAAGCTTTTTCATATATCTCCCTTTTACATTTATGAAAATAATCCAACTGTGTAATAATTTTTCACTCCTATGGACGTCACCAAATTCCTCTTCATATCACTTGCCACTTTCTACTTGATTTGTATTACCGTTGGTAACTTCTATCTCACTTCAGTCTTTTGTTTGACCCAAATTCTGCTGGGTTCAATGTCTCATTAAATCCAAATTTAATATGTCTATGTCTTAAGCCTTCAAGAAATGTCCAATATTACGACTCAGTTCACACTTTACGATCTTTAATAGTGCTGTCGCTCTTTGGGATTTTTACATATACAAGCTGCTCTGCCCTACGACTCAGAGCACTATCCTTCTCCCCCAACATCTGTCTCTCTGTAGACTTCTTAAATTACGACGACGAAAGTAAAACTCCTGCTAGCGTGGGAAAGTCTTTCGATCGTTGGCCACTGCCAATTATCCAATTTTGGTTTGGTTCCCTCCGCTGTCGAGCATTACTTTAATTGCTTCGCACATTACCTCAGTTTACTAAAACAATTTCTGTTCCTGAGAAACACCAAAACGACTTTGCTCATGTGTTTCTCTTGATTTATAATAAAATGTGTATATTGTAAATGATGGGGGGAATATTAATTAATGAATTTAATAATTGGGTTTAAATATATACATTTATTAATTGTAAACACAATAATTTTATTATGGGTAGTGCGTGTATATATTATGTACAAAAATAATTAATTAAAATGGGATTGTATTAAAGATCTCAGGGTATTAAGATTTGGGTGACCACGTGTAGCAGATCTACTGTTCGTTGACGAACCTGAGTTGTTTTCATAGGCGTCTCGCTGTAATTTCCGTTGTGGAACTTGAAGCCGCCGGTCGACAATAGCACGAAGTCGTGCTGCCAAATTGAGGAAACTCCACTTTTTCCTCTTTCTTCCCTTGTTGTTAAGACCTTTCTTCCCTGCTTCCTGGACTGATCAAAGCATGGTCCACCTCTCCGCTGCCACCTCACCAATCTGCTCTCGCCGTAACTTCTCTGCTGCCAATCTCCTTTCGCCACCACCTTGTATCACCAGAAATCTCTTTCTCCACCACTCTCCTTCAATCTCCTCTCTCCACCTCATTGTATCACCAGAAATCTGCCCACCACTCTCCTTCAATATCCTCTCGCCATCCCCTGCAAAAAATCTGTCTTAAAATTGTCTCCACCAGCCTCTTTAAAACCTTGTCCCCACTTATCCGACATCTATTACTAAGGTGGCAGGGATGGATATTCTCCAATCATATCCCTTGTTTCATTTGGGGAACACACGCCACCCGGTCACCAAATTCCCAGGCAGATTAGGACATTCCGAAACCGGCGACGAGGTGTCCGAGCTTTATGGTCCAGGTGTCAGCCGCAGTCCCTTTGTTATTATTCCGAGCCGCCAAGACCCCTTCTTCCTGCAAGCGACTTGCTCATGTCGGAATATTATTATTTAATAATAAAAAATTGGACGCGGGTTCTACTGCGCTACAATATGATATATATATATATATATATATATATAAGGATTGAAGATAAGAACATAAACATAAACATATATGTATATATTATAAAAGTATATAATGGATTAATATTAGTGTATTAGAAGATAGTGTCTCTCTTCCCCACCGCAGGTGTCCTGGCAGAGCCGCTGTCGTGTGTCTTCCACGGTTGGGACCGCGTGGCTCCCATCCCCGTGGGGTCTCGCATTCTCATCCAGGGCGCTGGGATTATAGGGAACCTGTGGGCGTCGCTGCTGCATTCTCAGGGGCACCGCTCCGTCGTCGTGAGTGAACCGCAGCAGGGTCGCAGAGAACTCCTCCTCAAACTGGGTACGTAATAACATACTTGCAACCAACAGAAATTAACCTTCTTAACATCGACGGTAGCTTTTGGCTTCAAGGAACAACACTCATACATCTCTTTTTATGAGACTCTTTTCCGAGTGCTAAGCTCATTTTTCTATCCATGAAATAATAACTAGGATATATGTGACTCCTAATTCCCTTATGAACCTCTTTTCTTTTGGTAACAGGCTACATGAAGGTGATCCTGAAACAGGCAACTCCCCTTTAATAGCATAGGAAGGGAATTGAAAAGGGGGGATGCATCAGGTAGGTAGGGCATTGGGAACTATTCTCACGCCCTTCCGAATGACGGGAGACGAGTTTGCTGTGGGGACGCAGCATTCCCTTCTCCGTGTCTCCACCAGTTTCAGGAGGCAGTTAGCCGACTGATCCGATGGAACTAGCGGACAGCTCTTGCCATATGCCCAAGGTCTTTGACCCCGGTACATATACCTCCTAAAATAGGTGAAGGTGTCTCGGCATATAAGAACTTTGATAAAAAGTACCCAGAAAGAGATCGAGGCATCCCCGACATGATCAGGTGAAGCGCCTGCGAGAAAACTCCCGCAGCGCCCTATGATGTTTATGAACCTCATACATCTTTATCTAATTTATATGTATGTAGTATTCCATTTTTTACTTTCCTTGAACGAGAGAGTTGTTGAATTTCTCTCGGTACTAATTGTTGGTGGTCCGCAAGAGTTTTAATTCTAAATAGACACTATTCTATCATGAGAAAGGGGTTTAGGACCCCGAAAATTATTTCAAGTTCATTACTATCCGAGGTCTAAATTGAAAGTAAGTAAGCTCCCCCTCCCCCCACAGCCACTCCTTCTCTATCTTTCTCTGTGCCCCTCATCTCTCAGTCTTTTTTGTACATGTTGTGTTGTTGTGATATTCAGTCCTAAGACTGGTCTGATGCAACCCTACATGCTAACCTATCTTGCACAAGCCTTTTCATTTCCTCATAACTAGCACAACCCACATCCTACCTAATCTGCTTAGCGTATACTATTCGTGGCTTTCCTCTTCTGTTCATACCTCACACACTTCCCTCTAATGCTAATTTTACATGAACCTCGTGTCTTAAAACGTGGCCTATAATCTATCCCTTCTCTTGGTCAACGTCCTCCATATTCGGATGAAATCTTCGCGGATAACCAACCGGGTCAGGTTTTTAAAAGAACACAACGTTTCTGCGGCCATTTTCTGCCGCCGGTTGATTAACCGTGAAGATTTCATCCGAATTATTCACCGGGAAAGTCTACGGTCATTAAGTCCTCCATTGTTCGCTTTTCCCCTACTCTGTTTACAACTTCCTCGTTACTTGCTCTATCCACCCATCTGATTTTCAGCATTCGCCTACAGCACCATGTTTCGAAGGCTTCTATTCTTTTCCATTCCGCAAATCCTATCGTCCACGTTTCGCACCTATATAACGCCACGCTCCATATTAACATTTTTAGCAACGATTTCCTAATATTCACACTTATATTACCCGTAAGTAAATTCCTCTTTTTCGCGAAAGCCTTCCTTGCCTGTGCTATCCTACTCTTTATGCCTAGTTATTACGCTTCCCAAGTAGCAAAATTCCTTAACTTCCGACGAAATATCCCTTCTCAATCTGACAGCCTTTGTTATTCTACTGTTTCCCATACTACACTCCATTACCTTGGTTTTCCCTCTATTAATCCTCATATTGAACTCTTTCTCCAGGACTCCGTTCATGCCATTTATTTTGGTTTCCAAGTTTTCTTCTGATTCCGTTAATACTACAATATCGTCGGCAAAGCGTAGGGTGTTTATTTCTTCTCCTTGCAGTATGACTTCTTTTCCATATTCCGTTTTAACTTTCTTCATCGCTTGTTCTATATATAAGTTAAACAGCATGGGCGACAGACTGCATCATTGTCTTACTGCTTTCTTGATTACAGCTTTATGTTCTTGATCTTCTATTCTAATTACTGCTGCCTGTCTTCTGTAGAGGTTATGTATAAACTTCCTTTCTCGATATTTTATCCCATTGCTCTTGAAAATCCTTAATAGTAAATGTACATGTTAATTAACTAATTTCACAAACTCACCTCATAGTTCAGCCAGAATCGTGATTGTAGAACAAGCAGTGCTTCATTTACATTTGTGATAAGTAAAATAGGTAACTGCCTACGGCGGGTGAAATTTAGGAGCATCCAAAACATCCTGAGCTAGAGCGCAAAGACAAAATAGTAGAGCCCTGAGGTTGAAGCTTCACTGTGTCCACCCGGAATTACCTACGCTATTGTGGTATGCTAAATAAAAAATATTAAAATCATTTTATACCTGGGCTTTGGCGAAAAATATTTTAAAAGTCAGGATTTTTGTCTTTTTATTATATAACTCGACTTTGACAACTCATAGATTTCAAAATATTGCTTCAAATGGTATGAAAATTTAACGGAAGACAATACAACATCTTCCAAACTTACTTGCGTCGTTTTATTTATCTGCGTTTCTTAATATATATTTTATATTAATTAATTAGGGGACCTCGACTAACTCTTTGACAGTGCATCGTAGAAGAGCTTTTCTGGTAGTGGTTGAAAGTCATAAACATAAATTATAAGCTTCATTGATGAAGCAACGCTCCATGTTCTGTCATCCAAATAAATTTTTGTGACGTTGTCATATATTATTATCCACGCTGCTGAAGCAAGGGTTTGGTGTGGGATGAGACGATGTGGCAGCGTCTGTATGTTTCTCTCCTCTCATTCGCTCAATGCCAGAACGGCTCCCATTTGAAAAGGACTACTGTTGACTTAACTCATTAACATTAAATGATCCAATTATCGAAAAGGGCTTGAATCCCTAAAACGGCTCCGAGAATCTCTTCAGGAATAAAATACTTCGTCTCCCCCCCCCCCCCCACTTACCATATCTCGTACTCCGAACATTTTATAGATCTCTATGTACATCACTTATTTTCTTGACGCCTTATTTGCTGAAAACTATTTTTCATTTTCGAGTAAAAAAACTCGTTTAACTCAATTCGATGCATGGACGAGGTCGCCAACATTGATGACGAGCGTAGTGACATTATTTGGTACATATGTGACTGACATAACACGTTGTTTGACCACATAGAGTATTATGGGGATCTGACAACTGAAGCATGTACTGGATGGTATGTTTTAGAAACCGGTTTCGACGTGATCAGTCCCGACGAGCTGAAGAGTCGCAAGACGTCAGAACCCTGTTATGGCTTCGACCTGATCGTGGACTGCAGTGGCTACGGACCAGCCATCCAAACGGCACTGGATCTTCTCAACTGCGGCGGCAAGCTGTGCATATTCGGGGTCGCTTCACCCGAAACCAGAGTCAGGTACAAACACTTCATCAACAATTAAGTTATTGTCATCAAAAAAGGCCGGAGTACAATTCCAATTCCAGTTTGACTCTAAAACAAAGCCACCGTCTTTTTCCAACCACGAAATCCTGGAGCTCCCACAACACATTGGCTGCCCACACGCGAACAGATTTCATCGGCAGATCTGATCGGCCGACCAATCGCCGGATTGGAGCGCAGATAATTGCCTGAACGATCAAATCTGCGTTGCGTCTTCATGTGCAGATCAGATCTGAACAATTGACGGTCGTCAAGCGCTGAAATACAGGCTCATCTGCGTATTCCAAAGATTCCGTGTCAAATTTGTTACAGCTACGCTAACCCTTCTTTTGAATTTAAGCGTATTAGAAGTTTTATAACGTCAATGTTGGTTGTAGTGGTAAACAATAAGCCAGAATAGGTTGTTATTACAATTAAAAAATATAATATAGCTTGATGTCAACAACGAAAATAGAATGTAATTATTTAAACTATTCCACTGAATCATTAAAAAAATTAGCTTATTAATATTATTAATTGTGTTGGTAATTTCTGATTTGTTTATTTCGTAATTAGAGATAATTAGCTAAGATAGTAAACAGATATCCCCTCGCAGAGGACAAGTGTATCTGCACAGATCTCGATCGTAAAATAATTGTCGGCAGACATACGGTGACGTGTAAACGTCCTTCAGATTTCGCGGCATATTTGTTAAATGTGCCAGATATCTGCCGATGAAATCTGCTCGTGTGTGGACACCCAATCAGTTGTAAGATATCCATTACCCAACCCCTGAAACTTATTTGGCTCGAGAACCAACGTCGTGTGTTCAACTACGTACCGGTGTAGGATACAAGAAGACACAACGTTATGAGGATCAACCAACACAAAAGTAACGTACATCTCCAAGTGAAACTCCCGTGTAGGGGAATTTAACCATGAGTTTAATTTTTTAGAGTTTAGAGTAGTTTACACATTGCTCCACACTACCTACAACACTCAAAATTAGGTTAACTCTCAGACATTAATTTCCCGGAATTCGTTCCGACAGTAAGTAGCAAACTGATCAATTTTCATTCCAAACTACAAGTGTGGTATTTCCACAGCCTGAAGTGGAATAGAGAGAACTTTCGAGGTTCGTCTCACGCATCGACTTTCTATAAAACTTGAAAAACTATCAGCTGACATCAAACACTTTTCATACTTTTAGAACTGGGATTTCTATATCCTCCTCCCTATTATTCATAATATCCACTGTTATATAGAGTAACCGATACCAACTTTACCAATGTTTTGAGAGTTTTTCAAACGTTTCTTAGTGGATCGGAAAACGCAGAGCGGAGAGTAGTCAATCAAAATTTCTATGTACTGGGCGATTCTACGATCAAAGACAAACTTTGAGGGATGGTACATTTTTTTCTAGAGGAATGTGTGGCCCGAAGTAAAACGTCAAGACATGTAAAGAGAAACGTTGTTTATTCCCAGCATCATGGCAAAGTGCGTTCTTCCAGCAGTGTTTACAACAAATGCTCTAAAACGTGACCGCTAAGAGTACTGCAAGTAAACAGCTGTGACTGGCTGACAATGCTCCACTAGTGTGGTTGCTACGTCTAAAGGTAAACGCCATTTGGCCTGTAATGAGTGGATATGACAATCGCCATTTTATTTCGCCACTGGGTGACATCGCGTTTCATAACGTGCCAAAAACCACCGTTTGATACCCGAGTCCAGTTCTTTTGAAATGTATAACAACACAGGATAATCAATTAAACGTTAAGTGAGGAAGGTTAAAACAAACAATACACGTCAAGTACAATAGTGCCCCACCAATTATTGCCACCTTGCCTCTAAACGCACGTTTCACTCTTTGATATGTGAAGAAACCCACTCTTAAAGCCAACTTTCACCAGTATCGGCCAATTCAAGCCAAACCCACTCTACACCATGGTCACGGCCTGCTTAGTCCATAGATTAGAGGAATCGTCAAAACAGGACACAACCTTGAAAATATAATGGGAAAGAAACAAACATAATACACATGGAAAAAAACAGTTTCCGGACCGTTTGCTTCGGAGTGGAGGAAGACCGCAATTTTGGCCGAAAATTCATTTTTGGATGAATGACTAAGTTGACAAGCACAATGGGACAATACCAACCCACACACGGTTCACAATGCATCTGCAAAAAATTACTTTTTGGTGCGGATTTTGCGCTGGTGGCGTTGGTTCACATTTTTTTTAAAACGAAGTTGGTGAGGCCATTACCGTCAACGGCGAGCGCTACAGAGCGATTATAACCGATATCTTTCGGCCCAAATTGAACGATATGGGCGTAGACGACGTGTGGTTCCAACAGAACGGCGCTACGTGCCACACAGCGGACAACACGATGGACATTCTGCATGAACGATTCGAGGGTATGAGGTGATGTGTATGGGCCAACAAGATCTTTCCATTTGACACCGCTAGACTTATTCTTGTAGCCGGCCTCATGTGGTCTAGTGGGTAGCGTCGCTGCCTCACAACCCAGAGGTCCCGGGTTCGAATCCTGGCATGGGCTTGGATGTTTGCACCGTCACGCAAATTGGGGTTAAAATTGTTAGAGAATCGATACTCTGACCACGTATCACTCCATATTCGGAATGTGTCATGAAAGATGTCTGTCCGCAGTCGACCTGGTAGGTCAAGGCCCTCACTCGGTTGTAGAGTCAAGGAAGAAGACTTTTCTTGTGTGGTTTCCTGAAGTCACAGGTCTATGCGAATAAGCCGCAATCTACTGATGCCCATAAAGCAAATATAGTCCAGGCCATAGCGCAAATTCATCCGGATCTATGTGACAAGTAATAGAAAATTTTACCACAATTTTGAATTAATTAAATATAATATAAAAATTCTTATATTTTATGTATCTTCAGAAAGCATAAATCATGTTAATTTAAAATAAAATAATCATATTATCCTACTTATATTATAAATAGACACAAAGAGTAGCCAAAAGTAAAAAATGGAAAAATTTAATTAGAATAACTTTAGTCCCCGAACTTTAGTAACCTCCTCAGTTCTTTAATCAATATAATACAAAAACTACTTGTTGCTCCTGCATTGTCCGGGGCTCTATTCAATGTGAATTAATTTTTTGTTTGTTTGCTACATTATCAACATGCTTTCAGCATTTCCCCTTTTGAATTTTTCAAGAAGGAAGTTACCATCACTTCAGTTTATCTCAATCAAAGAGGCTTTGCCAATGCTCTGGCCCTTCTCAACGTTCTAGGAAACAGGTAAAATTGAAATGTTACACCTTTTACCATTTCTGATCTTCAGATTTTACATTTATAATTTATATGTGACAGGTATTTTGAATACAAGAAACTTGGGATAAAGACATTTGCATTGGAGCAATATGAAGAAGCTATCAAAGAACTGAAGTCTGGAACCATAGCTAAAGCAGTGTTTAAAATTAATTAGAAGCATTATTTGTACTTTGTTTAAATATGTCATAAATCTTCCATTTTAAGGATAGATATATGCATCATTAACTAAAGCAGTATACATGTTCTCCAAATTATTGTTATAAATGATATTGTATTGATAACATTACATTAAAGATTTTTCCTTTTATATATATTTCCAGTATCACAACTATTACATTTTTCAAAACCATAATCGATTTTGTCACAACTCTTCAATTAGTGATAATATTTACAAAATTAATTAAACAATTACCCTAAACAATATTATGTTTTATGGCTATATTCCATACTATTTTTCTTTAATGTAATTCAAGCAAGTAAGTTGCTTGTTAAGAAACTATAATCTTGGGTCCATGAAATACATGAATTTTAGACTTCAGACTCTGAAAAACTCGTTTCCCTTGTATATTTTGAAATCTATTGTGCATATAATTCTCACAATTCCTTGATTTGTTTTGATACATTTCAATATCCAGGTGGATGTTGTAGAGTGAATGATATATATTGATGTAAATTATCTAAATTTACAATATTTATTTTGAAATGTATAACAAAACAGGATAATCAATTAAACGTTAAGTGAGGGAGGAGGTTAAAACAAACAATACACACGACACGTACAATAGTGCCGCACCAATTATTGCCACGTTGCCCTCTTTGATATGTGGAGAAACCCACTCTTAAAGCCAACTTTCACCAAACCCACTCTCCACCATGGTCAAGGGTTGTTTAGTCCATAGATTTGAGGAATCATCAAGAAAAGAACACAATGAAAATGCAATGAGAAGAAACAAACACAATACACATGGAAAGACAGTTTCTAGATTTTGAGTACAGGACTTTACCTTGACGGTAAGACATGGAATTAGAGTTCCGAAAGATGGAGTTCAGGATGTAATGAAGGTTTTAAGAAGGGCCTGAGTTAAGCACTGGGAATCAACAGCTACAGAGAAATGGGTTTCAGACAGATTGACAAAGATATGGTGGTTAGCAATATATTCAGAAAGAGTTCGCTAATATAGAAAGTGCGCAAATGATGTATGAGGCGATGGCTATTTTGAGCATGCCATGCATATGATTTAAAGAGCGAATTTCCTGCCTTTCTCCCAAATATTTCTATCTTTCTTTCTATCCAATTATCAAATGCGTGACTTCGTCACTTATCCCATATATATTTAATTTATCCTTAACGGATGCTCCTAATTCTTCGATCCCTCTTCTCTATCCATCCTAAGTTGAAAACCTAATATATATAGACCGACTATATATATATATATATATAGATTATTGAAACGTATGTAACATGACGAAGTCACATGTATTGGATATTAAGATAGTAAGTAAGGATAGAAATGAGGGAGAAAGGTTGGAAATACATTTTGAAACATGTTTGGCACAGAATTATGCTGAAAGACATATGTCAAGCGTAGAGAAGAAAGAAAGACTGAAAATATTCGGCTCCGCCGGGAAATTAAAACAATTAATAGGGAAAGGACAGAGATATAAAGAAGGTGACTTACCTTGTAAGGTTTAGACTACTTGAATTTTCGGAGTCACCGCCCCCTTCATCAGAAAGTTAGGAAGACATTTCCAGTGATCGGCTAGCTAACGAATCATATACATGAACACAACTGTGGGTTTTAGAATATAGTTCACTGTTGACATAACATATATAAACCAATTTTGTAAGTGTATAGTGCACATTTTGAGATCAACGGTGTATTAATTCTTTTAGCAGTGATAGAGGTTGCCACTGCACTGTTTTAACTATATGACTTGTAGTAAAAAATCATCTTTAAGAATGAAAATTACTTAATTCAATTGGAACAATCCTTTGATGATAATGAAAATCATAATCCTTTATGAATGTACAAATGCTTGTTTTGCTGTTTTAGCAAGCAACAATCCTGCATAAAAATTGTATCCTAATTCAAAACCCAAAGGCATAAAGTAAAACATCACTTTAAACATACCATTTATTTTTGTATGATACAAGAGTGTACAAATTAATGGAGTATTCTTTCAGATCCACAAGGGTCCACAGTTATTGTCAAAATCATACATGATATAATACTGACATAGGCCAAATCTTATCATTCTAATATTCATAATTACAAGTTGCTGCCAGTTTTAATTAAAAATAAGCTTATAAAATGAATATAAAAATATATTTTTTGTGCATTCTTGATAGAAACAATGTAAAAAATTTACTATACTGAAGTATAATCTATTGCAAGAGATACTGCACTTACTCGTAATCAAAAAAAGCTTTAATGAGCCTGCAGCAATATATAAAATTAATAAGATTAGAAAAATCAGAAACATATTCAAAAGTGATCTTATTTTTCACACGTTGGTGAAATATGTAAATAATTGCTAAAAGTAATTTAATAAATCACTATTTTGAAACAGAAAATGTGGAATGTAAACAATTAAATTATTCTTTAGTAAAATTCTTAATTGCAAATAGAATTGTCACATAATGATCAATATTATATCCAAAAAATTATAACAACATAATTGGACAACTCTAACATAACGACATAACATAATGGAATGTAATACAGTATATTCCCCGAGACTAATATACAGAACAATACAGCAATACATAAAGTGAGTCGGTGATCTTACTAATGTAAGATTTTCTTTATGAATCTAATACAGTTCATTTGAATATAAGACACCAAAACATTAATGTCATCACTTTGTACATTTAGTCAATATAAAACATACACTCAAAAGTATCTAAAAATGTGTAAACGTCTTTTTATTCAGAGGCACTGGACTCAGGTATGCATTTACAGGTGCTATGCAACAAAGTAATTCACCTTTTTTGGGGTTTTGAAGCTGCATATTGTTAAATGATATAAAACAACAAATAGGAGTGAAAAAAAACTTTTCACTTTTAACAACTTACTGACAAGGGCTTTCTAAAAAGTGATAGTTTTACAAATAATTGAAACTAGCATGATGACTTCTCAAAAAAATGTTTTTTTTAGAAGGAAACTTAATGTTACCAGAAGATTTACTAACTAAAAAGACAATAATGTGAAGCTTCAGAATCCTAAGCTTTACACTTGCTTTATCACAATTTTATAAATAAAAACATTTTATATGAATATAAAACTTGACAGTATATTAGATAATCAGTAATAATAATAACAACATAAGTATAAAATATTAGGATTTTACAGACCTAAGAACATGAGGTAAATACAATATTTTTTGGCATGTTCAGTTAACTTTCAGGAATTTATGAAAAAACAATTATAAGAAAATTCTTAATAGTTTTAAATTATTTGGCTTCATTGAAATAAATTAATATTGAGCTGAACAACACGCCAGGCAAATTTGTCAAGAATATATGTTAATAAAACATATTAATAAAACTACCACAAAATATTATTCCCCTATAAAAACCTCTCCGGATGCTAATACAAATATTAGTATGTCTATAAATTATTTCATGTAATTTATAAACAACATTTTAAGTGGATTAATGAATATCCTAAGCTGCAAACATAGATTAGTTGGAAATTTATAATTAGAAAAAATTCATTGAAGTAATATTTGCATCCCTAAAATCTTTGTTATAAATAACAATCAATTACAAATATTGTTTCCTCAAAAAGGTGCTAAATTTCATTTGAAAAATGTGTCATAAATTAATATAAACCAACTTAAAATTGAAAATCTGTACAAAAAGTTATTTGGTTGCTAGAAAGAGATAAAAAAATACATTAAACACCAAAATGTAACAATGAAGATATTTGGAATGTACTAAGTAAAATTTTACAATGAATAAGTTTATGACATGAAAATATTATGTACAGATAATGAAAGATTACATCACAATATAAAAGAATAAGAAGGGAAATTTTCCCAACACTACTTAAAACTACCTTGTAATAAAGGTATAAAAATTCTTAAATTTGTAAAAATTGACCCCAAAAATTATTATGTATATAAAAAGTATAAATACATTAATATATATGAGAATATAGTGATTTTTGCTGATTTGATATCACCTTTGTTGACAATTATCCCTTGCCTGTAATTAATATCTGGTATTGATGTTTCTGAAAACAAGGAAAACTACTATAAATACAATCATTTATTAAAGAAAAAAGAGGACAAATTTGCTTTTGATTATGAAAAATAAAATACCTGTCAGTATGGACACAACTGGCCATTAAAATTACTACACCACGAAGAAATGCAATTGATTGAGTGAAATTTATAGGCCACATACCTTATAGTGGGATAAACAAGATATTAACTTTTCAGGAAATTTGTAGGTACAGATCTTCCAGCAGCAATACAGGTACAGCAGTCTATGCAGTTTCAAAACTATGCCACAGTTCATTAACCAGAAGTTTTCAATTGATGACAGATCAGAGTGTGTTCTACAGAAAGGAAGGTCATGACAGTACAGGCAACATGCGGTCATGCATTGGTCTGATGAAACGTATTACAGAGGATAGAGGCAATGCAGACAAAAGGTGACCAAGTTGCATATCCAATTCCATCATTCAATGTGAAGTGCCATAAAGACAATGTTGAATTCAATGTGGTAAAGTACATTTCCAAAATGTCATTGAACACGGACATGACCATCACGATGTTAACACAGAACCTGGATTCATCTGAAAAGACTATGTGAAGCCATTCCTGCAACCAGGTTTGATCATACCAATAGATGCACTCCTATCTATGACACAGCATCAAGAGCTGTGATCACTTAGGTGACAGTCCATGCTACCAAAAACTAACTGATTGCGAAAACTTTTGTGTTACTAACCATCCCATTTTTATTGTCTCAGAGTTTCTGACAAGAGTGTAGAATCCATGTGGATAAGATGCCCATCTTCTCAGCTGATTCTGCAAGGCATTCCAAATGACTCCTGAACCCATCAATTCCATATTCTTCTGACAGTCATAGGATAGTGCTGCTTTCTGCAAGGTCCTTTCTTACCCAAACAACCATCAAATGAAATTTCTGTATGAGAAGCCTGCTGTAAAATCCCTTCTTTTATACAGATTGAATTTGAAGCTATGGCCTTTTGTTGAATTCAAATGTTTTGAAAATTTAAATCATTTACATATCACAGCATGCTTTATTTGTCAATAAAATTTCACATATTTGTTGTAAGGCCTTGGTGTCACAATTTTAATGGGCAGTTGTGTGCAAAGATAAAATTATGTTGAATACAATAAACCTACTCCTCCTCACACCACAGAGGTCCCGGGTTAGATTCCTGGCGAGGGCCTTCGTATTCCTGTGTGTTTTCATATTTCGTGAGTGAGCAAACTTGTTTAATATGGAAATAAGTTACCTAATTACCAAGTCACTTATGGCCCTAGATGTTGGCAAGGCTATAAAAACAGAACTTAAAAAAATTAATTAAATACCCAAGTTCTATTGGCAAAATCTTCAATGTAACAAATAGTCCTTAATGAGAATTACAACCATATGAATCATCGAAACATTATTTTTCGAGAAACAGCTTCTCAGTATATGAACAAAGTTATGCTACACTTGGGCTTCCAACCAATGAAAGTAGGCTGAAGCCCAATGTTTTGTTGGTGGTTGTTGACTCTCACCTGTAAGTCAAAGGAAACTCTTCACTATGTGAAAGTCATGTAAGATTTAAAGATATGACCTTGACTTTTCACATCACGTTTTCTGTGCATTTGAAGACAAAAGTTTTGTTTTTCTATAATTTGATTCTAAAACATATAGATGCAAAATAAGCTTCCAGCACATGCTTATATAATGACTACATACACAATATCAAATTAATGTAAAATATATATCAAGCATAATAGGAAACATACCGATGCAAAAATGCAACAAGACCGAAGATGATTACTATGCCCATGCTAGATGAAACTTGAGCAGCATCACTGTAATATGATACTCCACAGGCAGGAGGGCATACGGGGACAATGGTCTCTGTAAATAAATAAGGTAACAATACCGGTTTGGGGTAAGTTAAGGTAAACACAAGGAAATTACAACACTGTCTACATAAAATAAATGCTTCAGATCAAGTACTACAATACATACAAAGATATTATATTATAGATCTAGGGTACACACTTTGCAATATATGTATAAATGGAAATGGACAAATAAGTTGAAATAATAAAGTTTAATAAAAAAAATTACAAATACCTTTTAAAAAATTTGTTAGATATACAAGACATTTTGTTCTTTCATTAGGACATCTTCCAGAATTAATTAATTCTTTTAGTTTGTTCTTTGTTAACTTCGATTTTGTTTACTAATTGTGATATAAAGTTCAGATTATATTTCTGAAATTTATTTTTATTTAGTGTAATTTGATATATAAACACTGTTGCATAATAATACTATAAATGTCTAATAATTTATTAATACCTGAATAGATCCTATAGTAAAGACAAAATATTTTGTATGCCTAACAAATTTGTAATTTTTATTGAATTTTTCAATTTTGATTTATCTAACACATTATATTTATCAAGAATGATATATAACTTTAAATTTTAATCATATGTAATACTCTACATACTCCCAGATATACTGAAAAGAAAATTTGTAGAATTATAAGGAAGTTATTTTGTGTATTAAAATAAATAAAATACAATTGCAAAGCAAATTATCAATTTTTTATTGTGTATTTATTGCAAACAACCATTCATAAGTTTCAAATACAATTCTTGGGTTTCAACCCGGGTAAACTGTCGAAATGTAGTTGAAACAAATTTTTACCCGGGTTGAAACCCGAGAAATTTATTTGAATCAAATTCACCGGGAAAGCCTTCACTCTTTAATGACCATTCATAAGATCTTAAAAATAATTTGGAGTAGATAATATTCTCTATACCCAACAAAATTTATTCATAAATAAATAATGAAATTAAAACAGGAACAAAATAGCATTAACAATAAATAAAAATTGGCAAAAAAGGTCAGTATTAAATGTATAACTATTTATTAACAAAAGCGACATTTTTGTTAATAAATAGTTATATATTTAATGCCGACTTTTTTGGCCATTTTTTTATTTATTGTAAATATTTAAGTCAGAAAACTATGATGTAAATAAACCTAAAAATATCATGCAACAATTGCAGAATAAATGATTGTTTGTACAAAACATGACAGCCATGCTACAATGATTTATACCATAACAATATCACATAATTATTTTAAAAAGATTTTATGTTATGGAAAAAACTTAAGAAAGGTAGGGTTAAATAATTAAATGGCAGTCACTGTTGCAAAAATAAAGTAACCATAATATCCAAAGATGACAATGTTACTTTGAGATCCCGTTAAAGAAATAAATGCTTTTTACCTATCATTGTCATGGAAATAAGAATTTAGAATTTTATACTCTACAATAAGGTGTAACAAGAATGCAATATTAAAATTTGCAATTCTATTTTGACAAGTGTCTTAAATTTATAATGGCAGCGATACTAATCATCTACAACAAATATGTACTGAACACATTTACATACAATGAAAAGACAAATAATGCACTTACTATAGTAAACAACCACAGAGAAATTACAATGAATATAATAATGGTATAATTAATACATACATAAAGTTTCCATATGAGGCATACTTTCACAGTACTAATAAAAGTCACAGTATAGATTGACTAACCTTGTAACTCCATCTCTTCTCGAGCTTCTCCAAGTTTATTAGCTGCTTTACAGACATATTTTCCATATTGACGTTTTTCAATTGTAATGACACGCACAGTGGTATCAGTAAATTCATCAGCAGTTGCAAAATGAGAAATGCTGAAATGTACAGAAATTTAAGCAATAAATTAGGGGAATAAAAAACTTTGACCTTACAATTATTACACACTTCAGTAACTTGTAATTATAAATACAATAAACTTCGACACATTGTCATGCAGCTACTAAAATGGAATAAGTTAAAGAAAAAAAGAAAAAATTAGTAAACTCAGATTTATTGCATGACAGGGTATCAAAGTGATAAATGAATTTAAATAACTCTAAATTATATTATGGACATATGAAGTTAATATTGAAATGCACAATATACTTAAATTTAAATACCTATAATGTTGGTTGTTAGATAATACAACATCATCTTTTAACCAAGTAATGGCTGGAGGTGGGTAAGCCTCCACATGACAAACCAAATCCATATCATATTGTAAGGCCTGAAGGAGCCTAGGACGAGGTACAGTTATTACAGGTGGAAATTCTACTTCAACAGCTATGTTGCGTCGAGCACCCTTTCCCACTCCATTTTCAGCAACACAGTAGTACGTGCCTCGATCTTCCTTCCCAATTTTAGCAATCTTCAGTATATTTCCCCTAATTATACATAACATCAAATATAAATAAACACTCATAAAACATACAATTATATTACATATGAACAAAATGAAAACCCGAAAGGTAATTCTACAGCTTTGATAATGAACTGATTTAATAGGAATTAAAATAAAAACCATAAAAATTGGCTCACCTGTAAATGGAACCACCAGTAGGCAATATAGCATTGTTTTCACGACGCCAAGATATACGAGGGGGTGGATAGCCTCCAGCATAGCATTCCAACTTCACTGGTTGTCCCTCACTTACAACCAAAGAGCGAGTTGAATTGTCAGAAATAATAGGAGGCCGCCGAACTTGAAGATCTACTTCAGCAGAAATTTTGTTATTTAAACCAATAATCAGTTGGCACTGATAGAAACCAGCATCTGTTTCTTGGATGTCCTTAATCTGAATAAAAAATGAACAAACTGGATTAAAAAAATTATTACAATCAAAAGTGTAATAAATATGTATCTCCTTTTAAATAAAATAAACTAGTGTGCTGTGTCAATACAATAAGGAATTTAAGAGTAATATATATTAATATATAAATATAATAATTATAAGACCATATTAGATTAATCTATTCCTTCTCATGGTCAAAGTCCTCCATATTGTTCTATCTTCTCTTATTCTGCTTATAGCTTCGTGGTTACTTACTCTATCCACCCATCTGATTTCACCAATTTCAAAAACTTTCCATTGCCACCTATATAACTCCACACAACATACAGACATTTTTAGTAATACTTTTGTAACATTCATTCTTATTACTACACTCCATTACCTTGGTTTTCTCTTCATTAATACTCATGTTGTACTCTTCCTCCAGGACTCCATTCATTCCATTTATTATGGTGTCAAAGTCTTCTTCTGACTCCCCTAATACTACAATATCATCAGCAAAGCATAGGGTATTTATTTCTTATCCTTGCAGTATGATTCCTTTCCCATATTGTTTTAACTTGCTTCATCACCTGTTCTATATATAAGTTAAACAGCATGGGTGACAGATTGCCTCCTTGACCTACTCCTTTCTTTTCTTGATCTTCAACAACAAAACTTCTAATTACTGCTGGCTATCATCTGCTATAGATAACTCTTCTTTCCTGATATTTTATTCCTGTTATCTTCAAAATCCTTAATAGTTTGTTCCACATAACATTATCAAATGCTTTTTCTAAATCTACAAATTCCATGATCATAAGACTGTTTTTTCTTATTCTTTTATCTGAAATTAGATGTATAGTTAATATTGCTTCTCCTCCCCCTGAATTCTTCATAAGATTCTCACATTCTATTTGTTATTCCATCCTCCTATACGCTATTTTCATTAATATTTCACACACTGTGCTGTTTACATCTTTATGACCTTTACACATTGCTTAGATCAATATTAAAATAATTCCATGATCAAATAAATCTTCTTCTAAGTTTATTTTTTCATAATTCAATATAAAAAAGCTTAAAATTAATCCCATAGTCAAAACATGTTAAAAACAGTAATAGTTTTTCACAATGCAGAATCCATACTAAAATTTGAGCTTGAATAAAATAAAAATTAGTTCTCATTGTACTAGTTAATGCAACATTTGGCAGCAGAGAAATAATTGCTCATTCTCAGAGAAAATATTAGTTTTTGATCCACTTATTAGTCAGTCTAGAATATACTAATATAGTATGAAAATTAATGAACTGGGCAAGTTTAATTCCCAAGCTTTTCCCCTCACACATGATTCATGTAAATGTGGCTAAAATGTAGGAAAATCTTAAAATTACAAATATTTGAGTGATAAAATCTATAAAATTAATTTGCAAGAATGTTGATAATAAAGGAAAATCTCTTAATATCTGAGATGTCACTGTTAGTAATGGATTGCTAACTATGGAAAAAATTAAAAACATTATAATCACCTGCAGAGTATAGGTAGAATCAGCATCATTAGTTCGCAAAGCAAACCGGCTATCTCTAATAATTAATGAACTGCCAGTAGAAATAGGAAGTGGATCCATTCTCCTATCCCTCCCAATCTTGATCCATAATACAGGATAGTCCTGTGCATATTGAACTGAACAGGACAATTCAACAGTGCCACCAATATCCTTTATTTGTTCTTGGGAAATATATGAAATTGTTGGAGTTCGTTGAGCTACAACTGAAAAAAATAAAAGGATGTATGTTAGGTAAGAAATCTACTTTGTAGAGTTTCTAAGTTTTATGAAAATAAATGTTGGTCTTGGCATTTAGTTTTGGATAAAGAATAAAATTGTATTCTGACGTGGGACCACAAAAAAAACAATAAATTAAAAAGTCATAAAAAATGAAAAAAGATATCACCACGTATTACAAAAAAAATAAGAAGTGAAATGGTCATCGGCAAATAATCAGTAGTAGTAGAGTACGAAATAAGTATTTACTGTGGTAAAAAAATGTAATGTCTAAATTTACAAATAAAAACCGAAAACTTAAGTTCATAGAATTACAAAAATAATATGAGGATAACTTTTTTAAATAAATTTAGAAATGTTTTTGTGACTACGTACGTGATATAAACAAGTTGATTTTCAAATAATAAGACTAAGTTACCTGTAGTGAGAATTCCGATAAAGGCAAGGGCTGAATAATAATTCATTGTAGCAATATTTTTATGAATTACATTAAATTTACTGTAAATCCTACAAGAAGTCAGTGTATTCAATTTGAGTTTATGACGCCTCAATCTTTGTTGGGTAGTTTCCCACCCAATGTCAAAGAGGCTATGTAAATGACGCCACTTGAAGTTTTTTTTATTCAAGTACGATAAGGACAACAACATACAGATTTATCGACATAATAAGTTATGTTACATAATAAGTGCTTCTGTCTGGCGTTAAAGTAACGAAAGTGAAATGGAGCACGTTGATATAAATATATATACAGAAATTGTGCACCAAATTTAATGTTTGGAAAATAACAAAAATTTGCGGAATCTATATTACATAAATGATAAAACAATTTCTTATTTTGCATTCTTTCGAAAGTCTTATATAGCCTATAGTCGAACAGCAACACGTTCATAAAGGTTCATTGTGCTATAGTTTTGTAAAGACAGCATTTAAAAACGTTTCATTTCAACATTCTTTAAATTTAAAAAGACTAATTTCATTAAAAAGTTCATTTGCTGAAACGTGAATAATGTATTTTAAAATGTCGCAGCAGTTCTGAGTTACTATTACTTTGTACACACCGCATAGAATATTAAGTGAAACACCGGGTAGGTTCCTTAAACCAGTGATGGCCAAGATAGAGACAGGAATCTGTAGAGTATAAAATCGTGGAAGCAAACTCGTCTCTCGTCATTCGGAAGGGCGTGAGAATAGTACCCAATGCCCGACCTATCTGATCCAGGTTTTCTAGGGTTTTCCCTGCATCTCTTTAGGTGAAACACCG
Organism: Eucriotettix oculatus; assembly: GCA_034510155.1. NCBI lineage: Eukaryota > Metazoa > Arthropoda > Insecta > Orthoptera > Tetrigidae > Eucriotettix > Eucriotettix oculatus. The sequence goes on along the minus strand of CM067377.1, from coordinate 189,464,193 downwards.
GGTAGGATCCTTAAACCACAGCCCGGGGGCCCTAGTCAACCCTTGGCTACCTTGCTCTACCTTCCGCATCCCCCCTTTACAATTCCTTCCTATGCTATTAAAGGGGAGTTGCCTGTTTCAGGATCACCCTCATGTAGCCTGTTAACCCAAAAAATGGCATTATTGGAAATTTAGTAGCGTTTGCTAGTAAAAATTGGGTTAAAAGAAAAATATAGTAGGCAGAGTGTCTGAAGAGAAATGCAGTGATTTAAATTTATTGAATAAATAAAATGCACGAGGGAAGGAGAATTTCATGAGAATTATTATCGCATCAAAAACACTGATGAATTATTGAATATGGTTAAGATTTTTTTTAGCATAGCGGATGCATGCATTACAAAGATTATTTTTGTTAAATAGAAACTGGATGACTAAAACGTTAATATACCCTCCAACTGGGAAAAACTTTGACTAGATAAAATTAGACGCTAAAATGTTCCCCAATTTAAGTGTGACATCTTTTTTCGGTTATAAGTGCGTAGTTTGAGTAGTCACCTGGGGGTCTGGTTGTCGTCCTGCTTCATCGCTGCCTGACCTGTTACTGACGCTTCAATATGTCATCAGTTCAATGAGGATCGACAGGGACCAGTTTATTGAATTACGCGAATGACCACCACTCCGTGTGTCCGTGTTGTAAAGAAGTACTTTTATGATTTACGTTTTAAGATTAAATATGAACATAATTCATTATAAACTGAAATTTACTCGACAATAATATTTTAAAAATTTATTAATGTGCATATAGTCATTCAGACTGTGCGTGAATGGTGGAATGATGTAAATGTACAGGGGTTGGACAAAATAATGCTTGTTGCAGGTAGCAACACAGTGAGCATGTAAATTCTGCGACGTGGCTGCAGTACCCAGTTGATGCGCCACGTTTTGATGTTATTATCTTGCAGTATATTTTATGCTTTGTTCTGCGACTGTTAACACTAATGATCGGTGAAATGCGTGATCTCTTAGACTTCAAAAGAGGACAAATCGTTGGTGGTAAAACATCATCAGCGAAGAGGAATAGTGGGCGAAAGGCGAAGTTAACTGACAGAGACAGACGAACATTAAAAAGGATTGTGATCAGACAACTGCCGCGGCAAAAGTGACTGCAGAACTCAATACTCACTTGAGCAATACTGTTTCGACAAAAACAGTGCAGTGGGAGATTCACAAAGCTGGGCTCTGGATAACTGGAAGAAAGTGCAACTTGACATAATTCTAACAGAAAGGCTGCCGAACCTAGTTTTCTTATAATTCACATATTTTTTAACGATTTGTCGTTGGTGTATCATTGTCAGCATTTTCCAGGCTATTTAGCTTACTTGTTAACAAAATTCTGGTATAATTTGCAAAAAGTATAGTTCTAGAGGGAGAATTTATGCCATTAGATAAGCCTATTTATATAAATCAAGGATAGTAACGGACCCCAAAATGGTACCCTAAGGAATCCCAGTCTTTATTTATCCCCAGTCTGAATGAAACTTTTTCCAGAAAATATGTCCAATATGTAAATATTTTTTTCCTGTTGGATACGTAAGAGGAGAACCAAGTATGGGAAATTCCAGTTATTCCGTGTTGTGCTATTGAGTCCTTAGACTGGCGAGATGCAATCCTCCATACTAACCTACATTTCCGCATAACTAACACATCATCACTTAATGCTTAGCGCATTCCATCCTTGGCCGCCCTCTTCCGTTCTTACCCCACACACTTCCCTCTAATGCTAATTTACAAGACCCTCATGTCGTAAAATGTGGCCTATTAATCTATCTCTTCTCTTGGTCATCGTCCTGCATATTGTTCGCTCTTCCCCTATAATGTTTAGAACTTCCTCCATAGTGATTCTATCCACCCATCTGATTTTCAGCATTCGCCTATAGCATCACATTTCAAAGGCTTCTATTCTTTTCCTTTCCGGAGCTCCTATCGTCCACGTTTCGCACCCATATAACGCCACGCTCCATACGAACATTTTTAGCAATGATTTTCTAATATTCACACTTATATTACCCGTAAGTAAATTCATCTTTTTCGCGAAAGCCTTCCTTGCCTGTGCTATCCTACTCTTTATGTCTACTATACTTCTACCATCCCTAGTTATTACGCTTCCCAAGTAGCAGAATTCCTTAACTTCCGTCAAAATATCCCTTCCCAATCTAACACCCTTTGTTATTCCACTGTTTCCCAAACTACACTCCATTACCTTGGTTTTCCCTCTATTAATCCTCATATTGAACTCTTTCTCCAGGACTCCGTTCATGCCATTTATTATTGTTTCCAAGGCTTATTCTGATTCCCCTAATACTACAATATCGTCGGCAAAGCGTAAGGTTTTTTTCTCTCCTTGCAGTATGATTCCTTTTCCATATTCCGTCTTAACATTCTTCATCATATATAAGTTTAACAGCATGGGCGACAGACTACATCCATGTCTTACAGCTTTCTTGATTCCAGCTTTCTTTTCTTGATCTTCTATTACTGCTGCCTGTCTTCTGTAGAACTTATGTATAAGCCTCCTAATTATTCCGTAGATTTTAAGCATGCCATTTTTCTTGAGAAAGTCGTTATAATTTTACATATTTCTTAGTGTTTATAACAATGAAATTACATATTGACAGTGAAATTTATTGTTGTTTTTTCTAAGTTTGATTAAACAACAAAAATTTGAATTTCTGAACTTTTTTCACAATTGCTTACTGTTGGCAAGGCATACTTATTAGTCTTATTTTCCATGGACTTAATTGAACTATTCTTGCCAATAGCAGTTTTCCTTGCGGGGTTAAAAAGCTACATGAGGATGATCCTGAAACAGGCAACTTCCCTTTAATAGCATAGGATGGGAATCGAGAATGGGGGGATGCGGAAGGTAGAGCAAGGTAGCCAAGGGTTAACTAGGGCCCCCGGGCTGTGGTTTTAGGATCCCACCCGGTGTTTCACCTAAAGAGATACAGGAAAAACCCTAGAAAACCTGCATCAGGTAGGTCGGGCAACGGATACTAGTCTTACGCCCGTCCGAATGACAAGAGACGAGTTTGCTGTATGGTCGCAGCATTCCCTTCTCCAGTTTTAAGAGGCAGTTGGCTGACTGATCCAATGGGATCGACGGCAACTCTTGCCTTTTGCCCAGCGTCTTCTACCCCAGTCCATAAACCTCCCAAAATAGGTGAAGGTGTCTCGGCATGTGAGAACTTTGATAAAAACCAGAGAGAGTGCGAGGCATTCCCGACATAATGAGGTGAGCCCCGCTTAGATTGTAACTGAGCCCTGACTGTGCCTCACATCCCCCGCTATGACACCAGCAGAAGGTCCTCGATTGCTAACTATTCCAGGCGGGAACTATGTACCTCTCCTGTGCTGGCCACAGTCTGCTTAATTTTATTGTAAAAATTGGAGTTTCTAAAGAAATCTATGTTTTTTTTCTATGTTCTAAAAGTGTCTGTTTTTTCTCACTCCTAGCATTGTATTATTAGCAATTTCTATGTTAATTATTGTTTCTTTTTGTAAATACTTTAGTAGCCGCCAAGAACGTCCATTGTTGACGCGACTATATTAATAATATATGTAAATATATAATTAAACAATTGATGACCTTTTACAGAGAAACACGATTTTGACTGGGTAAAGGTGAAATTATTGATTTTTAACAAAATTTAACATTCCGAATTTGAAGTGAGACGGGGTCAGCGTATCGATCCTCCAACAGTATTAATCTCGGTCTTTCGACCATGACGACACAAACATCCAAGCCCATGCCAGGATTCGAACCCGGGACCTCTGGGTTGTGAGGCAGCAACTAGAGGCTAGCCACTACACAACAGGAGAAATGATACAAATTAGAACCACTAAAAACTCGCGCAGTTCGCAAAATGACACGAGTAATTTAAGTAATACTTACAACACGAAATTTTATTAATTTATCTCATTCTTATATATAATTTTTATTGTATTGTTTTAGTTTTACTGGGTCATTTACTACTAATGTTATCTATAATTCCTTTCTCTCTTGTTACTCTTTGTCACTCCATTGCCACTGGCAGGGAGGGATACCTGGCCAACATTCAGTCTGGGAACAATTACGAGTTGCCTCGAATCTCTACCATATTGTTGGATTTCCGATGAAATTTTTGTTGTTTTGACATTGTTGCAGTAAGTTTTTGTTTCCATTTATGTTTTAAAAAATCTGTTTCAATTTTATCGCCCTAGGGTTAATTTTCTGTTCATTTTCCTCTACAGAGAGGAAAAATCCTGAAGAAGGCATAAAAACATGCCGAAACGTTGTTACAAGTAAACTTTATAATAAAGGTCTGTAAAAGGTCGTCAATTGTTTAATTATATACAACAGACGTTAAATTTAAACCTTTATTGTGCGTATAGCGGTCCTCAAATTTCAAATAGCTTGCTTCAACCTGAAGACAGTAAACGGAGGTTGATGTATTATTTCTCACTTGTATTTCGCTTTTACCCTTACATCAGACAAATGAATTTTCGAAAATATTATCTCTGAACTTATAAATTTCAAATACAAAATCTACGAGAATATTGCTGGTTATCTACGTCACACCTTACAAGAGATTTGACTCCGTAATTTAGTTAGTTTGTTAATGCTGTATTTAAGTAGACAAACTATAGAACAAATGCGGGAACGCATTGAAAATTATTTGAAAATGTGAGGAAATTATACATTCTCACTGATTCTTATTCTATCAACAGCGAACACAAAAACTTTATTTATATTTTTCTAGTTAATAATATTCCAAAACTTTAATTTCCTACCGCGGATGTTAGGATCTTGTTGTAAATTATACATGAAAGTATTGCAACGTGAAAGTTCTGAATACTGTAAATTATGTACTTTTACTAGATTTTATCTGACACGAGTGTCAGCATATCTGATTCAAGACATAGAAAACTGTAATTACAATTTCTTCTGCATTTGACGTTCTAAATCGTCTAGTGACTTGTACCGTAGATTGGTCTCTGTAGGAGTGACGTATGACATCCGGCCGACTCCAAGTGCGTTATCAGGAAACGATGTTTTAATTTATTTACGGTTGTCAACTGCAAATGCGTTTAGTGTGTATTGTCGTTCTGTCTCTGTAAAGACCATTCTCATGGCTGCAATGGAAATTGAGGTCAACGGTACAATTACGCCGCAGGATCCGTTCGAATCTCAGAAAAGGTTCTGTAGTCTGCAGTATAAATCATCTATGCAACTTTTAATTTGTTTCGTCTAATTGGGTATTTTGCACATACGTGTCAATAACCAGCTCTGCAGCTATGTGCATAATATTTTAAAATGTTGTAAGAAGTTTGACGTCTACAAGTGTTTAGAGAGTTAATTCATTATGTTTGTTGATATATTTTTAATTTTCTTTTCAGTATGTTTCAACTGCCAATGCACATTTCATTGGCTTCTCCAGCTGCAAGGGAATGGCTTGGCCAGAGGAAGGAAAATGTTAGACCATGGCAGTTATTTTTACAAACTTCTAACTTTCGTGCCCCTACCAGTGTGCCACGCTTCACGAAAAGAGTTGTCAAAAACATCGAATATTTCCAGAGCAATTACTTATTTGTTTTCGTCGGAGTAGTTGTGTACTGTCTGTGAGTATCATCGAAATTAATAATTCAAAATACAACCTAGAATTCACCATCTTTTCAATTGAAGTATTTAATTTTAATGCTCCTTTTGTCTTGATCATTTCTTAGCAGGGTTCTATGTCTCAATGCTAGTTGCTATCACTTTGTAACTTGTGTCCAACTTCAACCATTCAAATGATAGACTTCTTATTTGTTATATGTACATACTGGAGTAGAGTGGAAATTATTTTGGAAATTTCACATGTAATAATTTTTTGGAATAATTCAAAAGTGAAAAACAAAAATGTGTTATAGGAATAGTAAGTAAGATTAAATAACAGCCATTATTTATAGAAGTATTAAAAATATTAGATTTATTTTCTTTCTTGTGCAAATTTATGTATTCATAATGACATTTCCTTTACACATTTATAGACTTTATCATAAAATTGTATTTAATAAAGTGTAGTGTTTAATATTGTCTATAATTGTCCAATTTTTATTTTTTTATAAAATTGTTAAACCGATTGAAATGACTGTATATTCATAATGTCATTTGTTACTAACAACTAAAGTTAAGTTAGTAACAACAGCAACACATTCATTTAACTCAAGAAACAAAAGCAATTTTCTGACTATTTTGAGACATTATCAACTGCAGAAACAGGTGTGGGATTTAAAAGAGAAATTTAAAAATATGTATTGAAACTTTACAGAAAGATTCAGATGTGATCACAAATGAATTTTTGTGCAATATTTTAAATGCACTTAATTCATTGATAAAATACTGTATTGTACATTTTGGTAAGAACTATTATTAGTTATTTTAACCACAAACTTGTGATGTTATAATCATGTGTTTGTAATGAACTACAGTTTACTGAAAACTCGAAAATATACAATTGTTCTGCAATTAAAACATCTAAAATGAATGAAAGGAGTTGCTCTTTCACTATTGTAAGAAATTATTATATAAGTACGCTTGAACTATTGCCAATCACTTCAATGTTCCCAACTTCTCAATTAGTGAAGCTTATAAAATTTAAATACCTAATATAATTATGAATAATTGTATTGAACTATATTGAATGTTTATCGTTGAGTGATGCATGAAACAATACTTTGTACTTGTCCCAAAGTTTATGTGGAATCCTATTTTGTGTAATTTTTCATTGATATGCTAAGTTACACTGACTTGGATATAATATTTAGCTGAATCAACTAAATCATCAATCCTGTAAGATTGAATGTGCTCTTTATAAATTCCATAGGATAACATCTCCACTATTGCTTATAGCAGTAGCTGCAAGTCTTGGAGCCTGCTACATATTGTCTTTGAAACAGAATGAACGTAAATTGACATTACTCGGAAAAGAACTGACATTAGCACAACAGTACGGCATGGTTGGACTTTGTTCATTGCCAGTATTTTACTTAGCTGGTGCTGGAGCTGCTCTCTTCTGGGTGTTAGGTAAGTAGTTTTTATCAGAATTAACTGTATCTGTTAAGAGTAACAGGAAATTTTGTTTTACTTATGAAAATAATGTAATTGTGCAGGAAAACATGGAATGTTCCTCAATCTCAGAATTGAATTTCATGTTGAGTTAAATTTCAGGTTAATTTATTATTGTTTTAGTTTTATTTTACTCTCAACCAAGAAACATTAAAGGCTAATAAATACTACAATAATGTGTCAAAGAATACAAATCTCACAGTAATAGAGTAGATATTGTAGAATGTTTTCAGGTTTAGCAAAAGTTCTGTATTATATTTATAGCAGAAATTACAGTTTGATAAAAATTTGAGCAAATTATCACTACACAAATGGTATCTAATATTACAAACTTCTATTGTTGGGCTCTTTTTGAATTGTAGCTATGAGACAGAGTTGTGGAAATTTCGAGCACTTAACATGTATATTTATAGAATTTAAAGAAAACTATCACACATTTCCTCTTTTGTTAGTTGACAGTGTTGGAATTGAAAACATGCCAATAATAAATTGCACTTGTCAGGTCTTTCTGGAATTGTTTTGATTTCTGATTTGGGTGGCATTTGTCAACTACTTGCACCACTAGCATATTCTATTACTCTCTATATTTTTTTCTAAATTAATAAGTATAAATACAATTAATACAATAAAACAAATTGTGGCAAGCATAGTTAAATGATTAAATGCATAATTCAAAATTATGAAGTAATCCTATGTTAATTTATTTTAAACTTGTTTTGTTAATCCCATATATAAAAATTGCATTTTACAGGTGCATCATTTATAATAATTATGCTACATGCTGGATTATACAACATAGAAATAGTTGTTAACCAAGATGACAAATTTGATTTAGCAATGGAGGATGTCTGATACTGAAAATTACTTTTTTTTACAAGTATTTATGGTTGTATTTATATAAATTATTTGTGAATTTTACTTTGTTTGACCTAATCAATCATTTTTTAATATACCACCTGTTCTGAGTTTTATAAATAGAGATTTGCAGATAAGAATATTATGTGAGTTGGCACAAAAATGTTTCTCTAATTTTAAAATAGAAAATGATTACTTAATGGAAAGTGATAAATTGGTTACATCGGAGATGGTTAAATATTAAACTTTTGTATGTATATAATGAATATATTCACGGAATATTTTCATCCTCTATGGTGTGCCATCACTTCAAAGTTTTGGGTTACATCAATAGTCATCACTTCAAGTTTCTTATTTAACCATACATGTATCATATTTTCAAATACTTCAGGTTCTATAAAAAGTTAATATAAAATTTTAATATTAGAATAATACAGATAAAGAAAATCTGGCTTTTGTGAACTTTCACTCTGTAAATTAATTTTTTCTTTTAGTTTTTGTCCATCCTCGTTTTGATCAAATATTATTCTTTTAAGTTTCCAAAATAGTAATTAAAAATGTTATCACAATTTATACTGTTTATCAGGGTTTCATTAGTGTTGATTATTTATATTTATTATACTCTTACAAATGATTCAGTACTTCTCTCAGACTGCATATTTTGTTTTTTTGTTATGTTGTTTACTCTATAAAGATTTGTATATTGATGTGTCTACTTTTTAAGATTTTGTGATTTCTTAAAGAAAATGAAGGGTAATTAGAGATTGTTTATGTACATAGTTTATTTTGACTTGGGAGAAGAAAAAATATTTTCAGAGTCCAATTTTTGTACTAAAAATATTTTTGCAAATTTTTTGTATAAGAAAGTGACTATCTCTCTCATATTTAAAGTATTTTACTCTAATACAAGACTTCATTATGACCAGTCACCTGATGCATTCAGCAGTACAACTTCAATCATTGTGATTGTTTTCCAATTGAGAAAATAAATAATAATGACTACTAATTCTGATATTATGATTCACTGTTTCATTCCCTTGACTGTAACAAACATTTATATGCATTTAAAAACTATTAATTACAGATTTTGATGCTAAATATTGATGATTAAGAAACAAGTAACATTCTCATTCATATTTGTACTCTTTGTACACACACATAAGGATACAGCATCTTGCCATCTGTGAAACTTCGATGTCACCTACTTCCTATCTCTTTCCCGTCATGATTTGTTTTAATTAACCTGACAGTGTCATTTCCTGACACACACACCAGTAAGGATATGACGTCAAAGGACAGGAAAGAGAAAAAGAAATGAGTTGGTTTACCTGAAGTTTAAAGGTGGCGGTCTCAATTGTTTATTGTATATATTCTTCATAATTTCAGGAGAGTAGGAAATGCATTACATGCCATGGAATGACTCCGTTTTATATATAATATAGAGAGAAAGATTGTGGCTTACCTGAAGAGTAAAGTAGGCAAACACCCCCTTCAACAGTAGATAAGGAAGAGCATTCTGAGTGTTTGTCAGCTGTTCTTCCTTCAGCTATCTTGTCCTCATTAATTGTTTTGATTATTTTGTCAATGCTGTATCCTTATTTGTGTGTGTATCATTGAGTCAACGGCAGGCTGTCACTGGGAATCCTTTTCATATTCTTCTGAAGAAGGGGGTGGTGCCTCTGAAAACTCCACACTCAACATGGTGCCAGCCAACTGTACAGTTCAGGTAAGCTACCAATTTTCAATATCTTTTATGTCCTTATTAATTGCCATATAAATGTGTAAATAAATAGATGTCAGGAAATGGCAATTTCAGGTTAATTAGAGCAATTAATGTAAGGTTTTGCAGTCTTGAATTTTCAGAGGCGCTGCTTCCTTTATCAGAAGGTTAGAAAAATATTTCAAGTGACAGCCAGCCATAGACTGAGCAGTAAAAAATTGTTAGTGTAAAATAGACCCAATGAGGCCTGTGAGATTCAGGGAAGAGGCAAAGAACTGATGGGTGCTGTGGAGATGCACACATACAACCACATGTTAACTCACATAAATGAGTATTCAAGCATGGCATCTCTTGTCTGTGAAGGTATTTAGACATGTATACAGCAAGTAAAGATAATACGAGATGTTCAAAATAACTAATTCTTACCTTAAATAGACAGTTGGCATTGTGAGGCAAAGAAGTAGTAACATGTCTAATTTTCGATAGTCTTGGGCCACTTCAAGACTGTGTTGGGAAGTTGAGACAGCTGGCCACATGGTATGTGTGTATACATGTAACAATGTATATTAGCAGATGTAAGAGAAGAAAATGACTTGTGTGATTGCAGTTTAAAGTTGACATTGCTATTTGTAATCCAAAGCATCAAACACATCTCAAAATATTGTATATGTCCAGTGTTTGTAAGTGTGCTCAAAAGTATTTTATCTGCTGGCAATAATATTTAAGTGATCAATGAATTTTTGTTTTTCTTGTTGGAGGTTAATTAAAAGTACCACATTTTGTTGCTTTTTTAATATTATTAATAATACCAATTTTAATGATGCGGAATCAAAATTGAATGTTCCGAAAGCTGAAAACCAAGGTTTAATAAACCTACGGAACAGGTTCGGACAAAACCAAAAATTTCTGCTATTATATTTGGAGATTCTATTGTGAGACACACTGCTACAGAAAGTATTTCAGTAAAGTACTACTACGAACCAGCCAGCAGGAGAATAAATTAAAAACCCAGACTCTGTCTATCCATGTTGAAATGGCATGGACTACACTATGTGCGATATGTACGACCTGGTAACAACGGCTAAAAGGAAATATCTAAAATCATGTATAACCATTCGCGGTGTTATCAGGCGTCGTGATGTACACTGGCGCTGAATAGGTTTGGAATGGATGGCACAGAAGCTTGGGGTTCGCTATGTGCATCCCAACTCATGGATTCGGGACAGGGATGTTGGTCGCGACGGTGTGCATCTCAACCGCGCTAGGATTGCTTTTTGCCAGAATTGCGTATTCAAACCATAGAACGATGGAGACCATGGGGGAAGAAGGTGGAGACAATATGGTGGTGGCGGCGGTAGAGACCACAGCGACGAAGACAACGCAGAGTCGTCGGTAGCAACGAGGACGCAGAAGAAAACTGGGAAAAGACGTCCAATAAGATAGCGGAGAAGGCATCAGAACCGACGGTGACGAGGTAGAGACGACGACAGCCAACAGCGAAGACGACTGAAGCTCAAGATTGATTTGAAAAGGCGTTGGCGATAGTAAGGTAAATTGAGGAAAAACTCTACGCTTTCTGCAGGTAAATTGCTGCAGCATAATTAATAAAGTTGAGGAAGTACAAGATGTACTATTTAGTACGGAATCGTGGTTATATTAAAATATAATTGATGCTGAAATATGTAGATGCTATTACTAAATATTTAGAAGGGTTACGGGAGCCTGGGAGATGGCATAATTATTTGCTCAAGAATTTAACTTAACAGTGGCACACGGGAACGAAGAACTGATATGCGTATAGATTAAGTTTCAATGTTATGAATATTGTAGCTTGTTACAAGTCCCCCTAACTAAGTTCTGAAAACAATAGCGAAGAAGAGCTCCAGGAATTTTTTTTAATGGCACAAAGGCCCCAAGCGCCAGCATGGGAGTCTACAACTTTCTATACCCCCTCTGCACGTGCTATTAGTAAGCTAACTAGAATACAAGGAATGGGAACTTGCGTGTTGATCCGTACCAGTTTTTTGGGTTAACAGGCAACTCCCCTTTAATAGCATAGGAAGGATATTGAAAAGGGGAATGCGGAAGGTAGAGCAATGTAGCCATGGATTAACTAGGGCCCCCGGGATATGGTTTAAGGATCCTACCCGGTGTTTCACCTAAAGAGATTCAGGGAAAACCTGCATCAGGTAGGTTGGGCATTGGGTACTATTCTCACGCCTTTCCGAATGACCAGTTTCCGGAGGCAGTTGACCGACTGATCCAATGGTATTAGCGGACAACTCTTGCCATATGCCCAAGGTCTTCGAGCCCAGTACATATACCCCTAAAATAGGTGATTGTGTCTCGGCATGTGAGAACTTTGATAAAAAAACCAGAGAGAGTGCCAGACATTCCCGACATAAACAGGTGAGCCCCGCAATCACTCTGGGGTGAAGTGCCTGCGAGAAAACTCCCGCAGCGCCTTTCCTCGATCCGTACCTGAGGGCAAAAGACCCTTTAATACGGTCGTTAATGGAGATAGATTGTGAGAGAGACAGAATGAAGAGGGAAGACAGTACCGACAATTCGACCTGAAGGGTCTCCTTACCGGGGAAAAAACTCTGCGATAGTTAGATGGGTTGAAGGGCACAATAAACTTGTATACTGAACTTGTGCGACAGCAATATACAATTGGATATTGTTGGTGGGATATTATTAGTAGTAGGTTTGGATATCCTGGACGTCGATCCTCTTCTTCAACGTCACATCCGGATCGCCCAGCATGTCCTGTAAAAATCCGTTAACAGCGTGTTCAGTACAATTCGTTAGACAAAATACTTGGTTTACGTTTAGTGTCGCGGGTGTGGTCATAGTTGCCCTGACGGGAAATTCATAGTAGTAGACGATCTAAATATAACTGGGGTTAACTGGAAGTGACAGTTTGGAAATTCCCGAAAGCAAATAACCGTAAATTGTCTAGTGAGGAAAACGGCTTCGAGCTGGTAGTAAAGGAGTCAACACGAGAAAATTATATTATGGATGCTAAATTAGTGGGAATGTTCGGATTAGCTCAGTTGGTAGAGCATGCGGCTGGATATCGCAAGGTCCTGGGTGGTCCGGTTGACATTTTTCCATTCTTGTCTATCTATATATTATGGATATTAGGCCAGCGGAAGAAGTGAATAGCTGCGACGTATTGCCAGGAATTAGTTATTACAAAAGTGTTCTAATAGAAAGTGAATTCAACGTATGAGCTCCACGTCTATATAAAAATTTCTATATAAATGAAATCATTTTCGACCGGTTTAAATATTAATTAATAATAATTATTGAGATTTCAGACCTTCTTGTAGGAGAAACTGAGAGACTTTATAAATAGTGGGGGGAGATTCAACGAAATATGGACAAAATTTAAATATATAACGTGACGTTATATAGTTGCGTAACATGGACGATAGGAATAGAAGCTTTCGAAATGTGGTTCTGTAGGAGAATGCTGATAATGAGATGGGTGGATAGGGTAACTATCCAGGAAATTCTAAGCAGAATAGGGGAAGAGAGAACAATTTAGTAGACTTTGACCAAGAGAAGGGATAGATTAATAGGCCATGAGGGATAGATTAATACAGACATGGTCTTGCAAAATTAGCATTGTCAGGTAAGAGTAGAGGAGGGAGGCAAAGGATAGAATACGATAAGTATGTTAGGGAAGATGTGGTATGTGATAGTTATGTATAAATGAAAAGGCTTGTGCAGGATAGGGTACCATGGAGACCAGTCATAAGATTGATTCCCACGACAACAGAACAAATGGAAATTCATTCGACAAGATCAAAATCAAACTGTATTGCAGCCAGAATATGTAATTTACTTGTGGAATTTTGAGAGACGAGAATAATATTATAGGTTTTAAAAGTTGAGCCTTTTTTACCCTCTAATGTTAATTTTACGAGGCCCTCATGTCTCACATATAGTATTACAGTAATAAAGTGAGTATGCGGAGATAATGACAAGGAAGTTTTCCTGTATTTCTATTAAGTAGCAATTAAGGAATCGTAAGTGAATACCGTTCGTATTGCGTGTCATGAGCGCATTCATTGTCTTCTTCGACGTGAAATTTATTTAACGGGAGGCCTTCAGTTCACGTTCAATTAGTGTTGAGCCAGTACATGACTGGTGCGGCTGATGTAAGTGTCCAGGCTGTGATAGGAAGTGTAAACACGACACGAGAGTTCTTTGTCAGACCTTGCTTGACCTTGATCACTGCCTACGTGCCAGCTCACAGGCTCCGCACCAAACACTCCATTTCAACGCAATTTGAAATACTTGCGTAGTAGTCACCAGTATCTGGTTATCAAATTAACAAAATTTCATTACATCTACGATGATTAATCAAACATTCCATTAACCTAATTTATAATAACGTTTTAATAATGTTTAGTAAAAAACATTGGTATACCCATAGCGAAGTAGACTGGGGATGACGGATGCGAACAAAACAGGACTTCAATTAGCTTAGTATCTCATGCATGTAAAATATGAACGAAAATAGTACACAGGAGGATGAAACGACGAATAGAATGCTACCTAGGATAAGATCCGTTTAGTTTTAGGAAGAATGTAGGGACAAGAGAAGCAATATTCGTTTTGCGATTAATTTTGGAAGACGGGTTAAGAAAAAACAGGTCTACGTTCATGGCTTTGTAGAATAAAGAAAAGAGTTTGATAATGTTAACTGGAACACACTATTAAGGATTTTGAAGAATATACGAATAAAATATTGTGAAATAAGGCTTATACATAACCTCTACAGACGGCAGTCAGCAGTAATTGGAATTGAAGATCAAGAAAAGAAATTAGTAAGACAAGGATGAAATAAGCTCTTTAACTTATATATGGAACGGGCGATGAAGAAGGTTAAAATCGAATATAGAAAAGGAATCATACTGCAAGGAGAATAAATAAAAACCTTACGCTTTGCCGACGACATTGTAGAATTAGTAGAATCAGAAGAAGATATGGAAACCATAATAAGGGCATGAACGTAGTCCCGGAGAAAGAGTTGAATATGAGGATTAATAGAGGGAAAACCAAGGTAATGGAGTGTAGTATGGAAAACAGTGGAATAACAAAGGATGATAGATTGGGAAGGGATATATGGACGGAAGTTAGGGAATTCTGCTACTTGGGAAGCGTAATAACTAGGGATGTAGAAGTATCGTAGACATAAAGAGTAGGATAGCACAGGCAAGGAAGGCTATCGCGAAAAAGAGGAATTTACTTAAAGGGTAATACAAATGTGAATATTAGTAAATCGTTGTTCGTATGGAGTGTGGCGTTATATGCGTGCGAAACATGGTCGTTAGGAGCTCCGGAAAGGAAAAGAATAGAAGCCTTTGAAATGTGCTGCTATAGGCGAATGCTGAAAATCAGATGGGTGGATAGAATCACTATGGAGGAAGTTCTAACCATAATAGGGGAAGAGCGAACAATATGCAGGACGATGACTAAGAGAAGAGGCCATGTTTTAAGACACGAGGGTCTTGTAAAATTAGCATTAGAAGGAAGTGTGTGAGGTATGAATAGGTATGAATATTTCTAAAAATAATAGAAATTAGTATTTAGAAACCTCTGTGTAATAGTACCTACAAAAATCTAATATATGAGCCACAAAAATTTCAAATCTTTGTGTCATGTACTTTAGAAGAAACTTACATTTTATAGTTTATTCACTTGGGAATATTCATTACATCCTTATTGTTTTTGGAATATTATTCACTTCTTTACTGTGTACTTCGGAGTACTCTAAGGTACCGGGAATGGTTTTTAACAAGCTTAACGTAAAGAACTTCATTAAAATACTGTAATTATTATTTTAAAATAAATAATTATTATAAAAATGTACAATCTATTTGCTCTATATTTAATAATTTACAATTTGATCACTTTGAAGTTACAAAGCCGGCCAGGAAAATCTCCCGCTCTATCTGTTCAAAAATTGATGTTCAGTCTTTTCTCCACTCGTAAAGTCCCGATCATTATATTCTTTCAAGTCGGCTCTTAACACAATGTCTCGAAATACATTTTTCTTGGGTTTCTAATGCCGTATCCTTACTTCATATTTTCTATTCCGACGGTGGCAGGGCCCGATCCTTTCCAAAAATTATGATCTGTCCGCACTGGAAGATGAAGTTTATCCCACCACACCGACTTTTTTTTGTCGGGGAAAACAGCATCTTAGCTCATCATCCTATGCCGCCAAATGTCCAAGAGTTGAGAAAACGTAGGTCTGTAACCTACAACTTCCACAACGCCGCTTGCCTTTGATTCCGTACCGCTAAATTCCGCATGTAGTTGTGTTTTACCATTACAATACCATGACATTTTTCACTATGTTAAAGTACAGGCTATCTTACATTATTTCCTTTATTCATGTTCGTTAATTGTAATCTAATCCCAATCGGCGTAGGTTGGTGAGTGACCATCAAGGAGTTAATGGACATAAAATGTCTGTCTCGATGACGGTTAAATGACGTCTCGACCAAGATATCAGCATGGAATTTATTCGTTTTCCGGACTAAGATAAACAAATGCCCTAGCAACGCCGGGCACTTAAATATTTCTAAAATATTATGCAGACAGAATGGATATAAATTTACTTTGGAGTAACGAAACCCGAGAATCATCGCAAGTAAAATCTCTGTTGATAACACGATGTGCAAGTGTTTGGAAAGAAGAGCGAACAACTTACAAATTTTATAAAATGAAGAGCTCTTGCCGTATAAGTAATTCCTTTCTTCCAATACTACACCATTACTCTTGTGCAACGCTCAGCAGAAACACACATCTCGAATAAAGGAAACACGAAAACAATATTATCTTCAGTATTTGGCAAAATGATATGTGCTATCAGTTGGGGAATTCTTGAACTAGGCAACGCTTCACTCGTGTGTGGAAATGAACTCACGTCTTATGTTTGCCGTGCTGAAATAGAGGATTCCTCTTATGGACCTTGAGCCAAACTTGGACTTTTCCGTGATCCCGTCAATGGTTTTCCTGTCGTACAGTGTTTGTATGAAACATAATCTTTATTTTAATAACGCGTTTTACTTCGAACCAACCGAAGAAACAACTCGTCCTGCAAGTCTTTACTTCAAGGACGTGAAATATCTCGCAGCTACCTCTAAAACTGGTTTCATAGTGTAATAACAAATTCCAAAAAAAATGCTGTTTTTCCCTGCATCTCTTTAGGTGAAACACCGGGTAGGATCCTCAAACCACAGCCCGGGGGCCCTAGTTAACCCTTGGCTACCTTTTCTCTACCTTCCGCATCCCCCCTTTTCAATTCCCTTCCTATGCTATTAAAGGATCACCCTCATGTAGCCTGTTATACCCCCGCCCCAAAAAAAGGTATATAGAGCCTTATGCCAGTGTATTTATGGTCGTCGATGCCACGACTTTTTTTTTTGGGATAACAGGCTACATGAGGGTGATCCTGAAACAGGCAACTTCCCTTTAATAGCATAGGAAGGGAATTGAAAAGGGGGGATGCGGAAGGTAGAGCAAGGTAGCCGAGGGTTGACTAGGGCCCCCGGGCTATGGTTTAAGGATCCTACCCGGTGTTTCACCTAAAGAGATGCAGGGAAAACCCTAGAAAACCTGCATCAGGTAGGTCGGGCATTGGGTACTATTCTCACGCCCTTCCGAATGACGGGAGACGAGTCTGCTGTGGGGACGCAGCATTCCCTTCTCCGTGTCTTCACCAGTTTCAGGAGGCAGTTGGCCGACTGATCCAATGGGATCAGCGGACAACTCTTGCCATATGCCCAAACTTTTACTCACCTGTATTTATTTATCTGTGTCAGTAAAACATCAACTGTGAGTAAATAATACACCATTACAATTTTTAACGCCATGGGAAATTACTCCTAGTTGTTCTTAAGTGAATATTAGGACACTACATAAGTAATTATTAGCACTTATAGTTATATATTATATTGCGGCTGGGATGTCCGACTGTCAAACTCAATTAATACCCGGGCCATTTACAAATTTTCTTAGAATTATAAATTGTAGTGAGTATGGACAGAATAAATTAATTTAATGGAAAAAATTAATTTAATTTTGATATGTATAGGAAAAGGTGTCTGTCGGAGTTTTCTCTCGCAGGCAGGCATTTCCCCCCAGAGTGATTGCGAGGCTCACCTGACTGTCGGGAATGCCTCGCACTCTCCTTCAGGTACAATGATAATTTTTCACTGCGCGTATGCTTGACGCCTTCAGTGTACAGGAGAATTTTAGTTCCAAAAAGTACCGGGGACGACTTCTAGTTCCGAATGCAACGGCATCTTTTAGAGTCTTTTAAGGTAGCGCGCTTATTTAATGTAACACCAGATCTCCTGACTGTATTAAAGTACTGTGAGTCATCAGGCTGGTAATGATGAAATAAACACTACGTCGGGAACGGTAGGCGTCAGAAGGTAAACGTTAAAGTAAATTACGGGCTTGGTGTGGTTAAATCATATGTTGACTAGAAATTAATGTCGAATTAAACACTGAACTGTACTAATATTGTCACATCGGAGAGCCTGCACCCATAGCTCAGGTGTTGAGGGTCGGACTGCAGAAATGTGAACTCGGAATATTTCAAGAATGTATAAATTGTAGTGGACCTCGAAGCGAGCCTTTGTACAGTACTTATTGTTAAATAAACGTCTTCAACCTCCAGCAGTGTGTCTTACTGAGTTATGTTCCCTGCCAACACAATCCATAATTCCCTTAAAAACCGTGTCTGTTAGTCCCGACACATTAAATATTATCTAGAAAAACGCCCTAATACAGATGCCATATGGGTTTCCCCCACATGTGACACTTTATCAGAATAATGTTGCCTGTCTGATCCCAGCTATTAAGAAAAAAACTATAGTGAAATTGCCACGTGGTTTTTACTCACATGTGACTTTTTTATCAGGGAAAAAACAGCCATGTGGCAGATGCAAGCCTGGCCCTTGTCCCTTAGACTGATAAGATTCTTGTATAAAACTAAGGCGAGCTTCTGAGGAGAGATCAGACTGCTCATGTAACTCCGAATGAACGTTGAAAACTGTTCCTAATAAAAAAAACTGTTAAAAACTCAACACCTGAGCTATGGTTGCAGGCTCTCCGATGTGACAATATTAGTACGGTTCAGTATTTAATTCGACTTGTGGAGGAGTTCGACACTTAAACAGATCCAGACTCTGGAATCATCGTTTGCTGTCTTCAGCTACGAGACAACATATTTAACTACTGTATCTCACGATCCTTCAGAAACTGACAATAAGTGAATAGATATAAATGCCCGTGAAACATAAATATAATTATAAACTCTGTATTCTCTTGTAGAAATATTTGGCGCAGTTCTTACGGTTTTCTCTCCCGTTCTTCCGTCTTTCAAGTGCTAATCTTTGACACTCCTGGAAAATTATTAGAAAACACTTGACTTCATGGAGATATAAAGTGGATCTTTATTTTAAATTTTGTTGCAAATTGAATTTTTTTAGAGATTCTCTGGAAAATTCGTCAAATTTTATTAATGTATTTTCAAATATTTCCTCCTCTCACACGATTAAATTAAGGATTTCAAATCCAAATAGTGTTACTATGTTCTCTTTTAATTTCGATTCCTGTAAAGATTTTCCTCCGTAGTATCTTATCGACTTATCTCCAACTTCAATGCTTTACTGGTAAAAGTATGGGACCTCGGAGAACTATTGAACGTCTTCAAAATGCTCACATAAAATATAGTTATCATCGTGGAAGAAATTACTTGGTTCATATTCCTTTTAATTTCCCCTTGTGTGGTATTGTTTGTTCGAAAGGTCTTGAAAAATAAAGCAGCAGACGAGGACGGCTGACGTAACGTTCTGAGAATAAATCTCATCCTGACCTACACCAAGAGAGCTGACGACACTCGTCCAGCTCAGACCTTCCACTCTCCTCTTTCTTTAATTACACTAACCACTTACGTTTATTTTACGTAATATTTAAATTAATTAATAGCAATTTTTAAGCTATTACACAAGACTTAACAATGCCAGCGATTCTATAGAGACGGAAATACCAACTGAAGATGATGAAGACACAAATCTAGAATTTGAATAATTAACGATATATTCCAAAATTATTATTTTTTTCTACTCGGCGGTAATGAAATTTAAATCGTTATAATGCTGCCCAAGTAGCAGAATTCCTTAACTTCCTTCAAAATATCCTTTCCCAATCTATCACCCTTTGTTATTCCACTGAGCGAGGCTCGGTTTACTGTCTGAATTCAGTGCATGTGAATCAAGGGTGATAAAAGTGTTTTATAAAATCTGCGAGTTCTATTACTAACTGAAACCCGTCACAATATGATTCCTTTTTCATATTCCGCTTAACCTTCTTCATCGCCTGATCTATATATAATTTATACAGCATGGTCGACAGACTGCATCCTTCTCTTACTCCTTTCTTGATTACCGCTTTCTTTTCTTGATCTATTCTAATTACTGCTGACTGCCTTCTGTACATTTTACGGGCAAGTTTCTTGACGTTCAACTTATCTCGAACTGATTGCAATATATTTCCTAGCGCCAATGTTTTCAGGATTGCTTTACAAGAACCTACTTGTCTCAACGAAAACTGTAGGTATACTGAGCTCCGGACTCCCTCCACTTCAGTATTAGAGAAGTTGCCCACTGCGCAACGAGTTGACACACGACTAGCTAATTATAGCGGGCCAAAAGACAGGGAAAATTGTTTACTAAGATCAACGTCATTTTGAGTATCAGATTCAATTCTACAAACGAATTATCAGCAAATATTTTAAAGGATCCGCAGTAATAGTGGATGTTGTAGTGGAAGATGTTGTGGGAAACTACCAAGCCTAGTAGAATTAAGTTCATCACCTAGAACTGCTCCAAATTAGACTTTTTAAGCTTTAACGTTAAAGGATTCAGTTAATTAATTTTGAATAAAATATAATTTGCATTAGTACTTAATTGCTCAATTGCCTATTAATTTTATCCGTAAATATTATTTTGTACGTAATTTTTTCGCAAACATACCAATAAATAAATTGTTAAACTTTAATACAATGTAATTTCCTTTTGCAAACAGACAATAAAATACAAATTTCTGTAATAAGATGTTTTTAATACAAGACATTCATGTTCCAGCGTACACTCGGACGTTATGACTGGTACATTACATACACTGATGTTTTAGGAATCCTACACACTTAACTTATTTATTTTATTATTACATACAACTCGGAAACAAAACTATGATTTGTACCCCACAGCCCTTTCCATCTTTTATCTCGGACATACACAAAACACTAATATATCAAACAAGCAAGAAAAGATAATTGAAAATGAGAAGCTTGAAACGAGACGTAAGTAGAGAGAAAATCGCCTAGCTTGAGAATCGTATTATATCAATTTTGGAACCGACGAAGAAGTGAAAGATGACTTAAAGAGGGCAGCGGAAAAGTTTTAACTGCACATTTTAATTACACTATGCAACGTATTTATTTCTCAATACAAGACGCACGTTAATTTAGCACAATATCTCTATTTGTGTACTTCGCCGAGTTTCACGTGATAAACAGTGATAGTGAATACAATATTGCAGCTAACAAGAGAAGAGATTCTTATAACGTTACTGTGGTTTCAAAATCTTATGTGTGGAAAACATCTTGAGCACTAATGAAGGAGAAAGTAAAGTTACAAGATCGCCGATGAATCGATGAATGCGGTATAAAGGGAAAATGCCGTTATGCTTTAAATAAATTTATGTTGTCAGCGCAGCACTTAAATATAAAGATATATGTTAGGGACATGTCTTAGAAATAGTAATAAATACCTTCTGGAATAACACTTCGTGTGAATTTGTAAGTACATAATTTTGCTACGATTTATGATATATAACAGTGATAGTTTAAGAACAAATAAATAAGCAATTGTGTAAACAAATAAAACAAAATATTTTTGAAGCAAATAGAAGGGTCCACCTCTATCTAAACAATTCGTTAATCCCCACAAAAATAGAAACTACGTACCTAGGAATCATGTTTGATTCAAAACTCTCGTGGA
Source organism: Eucriotettix oculatus (assembly GCA_034510155.1). Classification (NCBI taxonomy): domain Eukaryota; kingdom Metazoa; phylum Arthropoda; class Insecta; order Orthoptera; family Tetrigidae; genus Eucriotettix; species Eucriotettix oculatus. The sequence goes on along the minus strand of CM067377.1, from coordinate 189,442,394 downwards.
AACCTCATATTAATCTTCTCCTCTCAAAAATCAACCATTAATTCTGAACCCAAATCCCTTCGTAAACAGAAAAGCCCCCTGTTGCCATCAGCACAAAATGCCTCCTATACCTCTCCATAATACAACCAACCTGGTCCGATGCATCGTCCATATGGAGAACAACAGCCAAAATACATTCAGCCAAAATTCAAACTAAACAAAGTATAATACTGGGCACCATTTACAAACTCTCCCTGGTACCTTAGAAATTCCGTCACCCACCATAACATCAAACTTCCCAAAGTAAACTCCGTAATCTCCAAATCCATAACCTCCCTAATTAAAAGCGCCCAAACCCCACGATCCAGCAATTCCACGACAATCCTCCTCCATCTCCGGCTAAAAAGAAAATTCCCAATTGACCTCATCCTTCGCACTGTTCATTCAGGCACACCTTAACCTACCTTAACATCATGCCACAGCCTCATATATCCTCCAATAATCAGTTCAACCTTCACCCACCCACGTCGTATGCCTCTCAGATACTCACAAAAATAAATAAACCTAACCCATTCTGCAAAAATAGGTTAATTAAATGGATTAACCTACCTTCACGTTATCATGTAAATTATATACTCTATTTTAATTTTAAATTCTTTTAATATTGTACATACTGAATCATTATTGTCAAAACTGATACTCTGTACGGTAAAAGCTTTTTATATGAATAAAAAAAATAGAAGGGTTAGATGTCCTCACTTCTAAGCGCTTCATTTCGGTAACATAATAATAAAAATACTCGCACTGTTATTATTTATTTTTTAGGGCAAAAATATTACGTCACTTCGTGACATACGTACGTTAAACCTGATTGTTACTCTTCATACAGGTAAATTGATCCAGACGCTTATCGGTCTGTTTAAGAAAGAATACTTCCCTACGCCCGCTTTCTAATACTTCGTTTATGTTTTAAACTAACTGGGTGGCCGGATTCATATTTGTATTAGCCCTCGACACTAATCTATTGGCCAATCAACCGGCTAACGTCTTCCTGTTACTTATTGAATTCCCTCAATCCATCGTGCAACAATCTCTCTAGTTTCCTTAAAATTCGCCATCAATTTTAAAGGCGTTTCTGAAGAGAAAGAAATCTAGAACCACGTCAATTTTTTGGGGGTGTAAAAGGCTAGACGAAGCTGTCCAAAAAACTAGTACCTCGCCTTAAATATGAAAAGGGGATGCACAACGGAGAGAAAGGCCTCCAATGGTTGTAAAAGACCTCGGGCTATAGTTTAAGGATGCGGGGTAAACCCTAAAATATTTTCATCACGTAAGTCGGGCTATTGGGTACTTGTCTCTCGCCCTTCCGAATGACGGGAAAGGAATGTGGAGTGAGGTCACGGCATTCCGTTCTCCGCGCCGCCACCAATTTTAGCAGATAGTTAGCCGGATCAGACTAAAGTATGGCCAAGGCCTGCGACTCCAAAACGTACGCCTCACAAAAGAGGCAGAGGTGCTTCGGCATATGAGAACCATAAAAATCAGACAGAAAGAGAGAACGTGGCACCCCGAACGTAAAAGCCATAATCACTTTGGGGAGAAATGCCTGCGAGAGCTAAGTTCAATTCCCGATTGGGTAAATTTTTTGCTTTATTATTATTTTTTGATAACAGGCTACATGATGTCCTTTCTGGACGTGATAGACCTGCGCCCGAATCTTAAAGAACATAACAAATGTAGCAAGTCGTTAATTATTCGTAATTCAAAGAGAGAAGAAATGCTTCAATTGAAGTTCAGCCAAAGGTCATGCAACTAAATTTAGAAGATGAGAACAGAAAAATCGAGCCCGGGATCTCCCGCTTTCCGAACTTAACCAACTGAGCCAGTTCAGGTCCACTGCCAAATCGTTTGGTACTGCGTCCTAATCGGCATTTTTCTATTCTCATCTTCAAAAAATGTAGTTAATTATTTTAAATTCAAACTTGAAATTATTTCGTCAGACTTTGAAAATGACCAAAAATAAACAAAATTATAATGATTTTATAACCATTGTATTGCAGGATATTATTGTGCAAAAGTCCAGTCAGAAATCTGCCTTGGTTCCATGAAGTATGTCATGTCAAAAGGGGGATCTAAATAAAATGAACATATAAAATCTTTCGTACTGTCTATTATTATCTTTCCATGTGTTCTTATTTTGCAGTATTTAACTGATCAAGAGTGATAGTAGCACTGTAAAGAATTGGACAACATATTGCGTGGCCATTTTCCTCAGTATTGTCTCAATGCACGGTGACGTCACTGACTTTCTCGTGCTGACACATTCCCATATTTTTAAATGACAATTCCTTTCCCATAAATGCTAGTATTTCCTCACATTATCCGCCTCTCCCCTTCCTTCTTCTGTATTTTCATTTCGGGTTATAAGTTTACGTGCCATCAAGTTTATATACAAATAAACACACATTTTTTATTATATAGATTTGTGATCACTTCTCCCTACATAAGTTGATTTTTCAAGCTTATAATATGCGTACAATTTCATTTAAGTGGAGCGCATAACCTACATTTCTTCCTTCTGGATTCCAAGGATTTCTAGCCCTATTTCTCGACTTTATTTGTGAGCGTATTACTAATATTTTTGTTCTCCTCTGAAAATTTTCGAAGCCGTCTGTGTAATTTTTTCTAAGGATCCCAACAATGAGTCTTATAAGCAGGTTCTTTTGATGGCGCTCTACTTTTTAAAATATTTTCATGACGAAATGTACATATTTCGACACTTTTCGTAACGCTGAATTCACTTGTTAGTACCATTCTAAAGTTGAATTCTAAATGACTCCTATATAGTTACAGTTGTTTACTTGGTGTACTTTTTCATTTCTTTTTTTAGGTTAACAGGCTGCATGAGGGTGATTCTGAAACAGGTAACTGCCCTTTAATAGCATAGGAAGGGAATTGATAAGGGGGGATGCGGAAGTAGAGGCCCCCGGGCTATAGTTTAAGGATCCTACCCTGTGTTTCGCCTAAAGAGAAGCCGAGAAAACTATAGAAAACCTGTATCAGGTAGGTCGGGCATTGGGTACTATTCTCACACCCTTCCGAATGACGGGAAATGTGTTTGCTGTGGTGTCGCAGCATTCCCTTCTCCGTGTCTCCACAAGTTTTATGAGGCAGTTGGCCGACTGATCCAATGGGATCAACGGTCAACTCTTGCCTTATGCCCAAGGTCTTCGACCCCCCTACATATATCTGCAAAAACGCAACGAGAGTACGAGGCACCCCCGACATAATCAGGTGAGCCCCGTAGTCACTTTGGGGGGAAATGCCTGCGAGAGAAAACTCCCACAGGCGGGCTAATTTTGGTGTATTTTCTCCGCCCTATTTATGTAATAATCAATTCTGCACAGAAGACAGTGAGCGTTATTGATTTGTCTTTGCACTATATTTTTCCGCTACTATAGGGCTGTTGCTTGTGAATGACGGACAAGAGTTGGTTCTTGGAAAATGCAACGAATCTCCACTGCCGCATTGACGACCTACATATGAAACAAGCTTCGTCACGACTGGATGCGAAGAGACGTAGTGTATTGTAGTTTAGTCCAACTCGTTGCTGAGTAAGTTCTCGTCTAAAGTCCCTACATTTATTCAGCAGTATAGGGTTGAAAAGTCATGATCTCAGAGGCTTGTGTATGACGACGAAATGTTACCTTTATACTATTTATTGAATCATCTCTACGTAAAGGTCTTAGAATATATATACTGAATGTAGTTTACCATTCAATTTCACACATGCACACACTAAAAACGCTTAAAGCTACAATATACGTCTTCTTATGATTATATTTAAATTAGAGACAGAATATTCATAAATATAACGAGGTGTTTAGTTTTATGAGAAAATTATTGATAGATATCACAAACTTTTAAAACATTTTATAATGAATATAGGGAGTGATATTAATTAATAATTAAATAAATGATAAGATTTTTAATAAAAACAATTTAATTAAAAAAAACATATTCACATTAATAATTACAATTTTTCTTTCGATAGTTATGCCGGCACTTCTTGCGTCAGTAGAAACTACATATATATTTACATTAAATTATTAAAATTAAAAATTTTAATTCTAACCTCAGGGTCGCATTTATGGGCCTTCACATAGAACAGAACGTTAAACACAAAAATCTACTCGGACGGTGGCAGAAAACAGAAAATTAGCAAGGAGTCACAGGAGGTAATTACCGTGTCGGCTTAATGCAGGTTTCAGCTTCTTCCTGGTTCGTCCTCCCTCCAGATCAAAGCTGCCGACCTACTATTCTTCCCGTTGCAGGAAGAAATTCAAAATTTTCCCTTGCCGTAATTCCAACCACAGTCGTGAGTGAGAAGTTTATTTCCACGTGGAACAATCTCCAATCTGTAAAGTCTCCACCAAAAATCTGCCTCAAAATGTCTCCCCCTGCCTTTTTAAAACTTCCTCCCCACTTGTTTAGTTTATTTCACAGAGGTGGCAGGAATGGATATCCACCAATAACACTTATTGTGATAATTGGGGAAACACACCACCCGACGTCGCCAAATTCTCAACATTGGAAAATTTCGAATCAGCGACGCGGTTTCTCGGTTTTATGGTCGTTGGCTCAACTGCTGTCTATCGTTCTTTTGCCTCCATGGCGCCAAATCCCGAGCAGATGTGTTTGTCCGTTATAATTTAATTAAAAATATGCAAATGCATTTGTACTTAACATAAATTTAATACTCGTCCTTGAAATGTGAATGAAAGCGTTGTGCACGGCTCTAACGTTAGAGTTAGGTTTTGGCACACGTAATTGTCTATGGTAATAAATGTCAATACTGTAGCCATTATCTTTATATTTTTCGTTTTACAGCGTTTCTTTTATTAGATACATTTTGTTACTTATTGTCTCTATACTATTACAATCTTGACTTTTCGGCTAATTTTAGAAGTTAGAATAGGAAAAACCCGGTCTACGTTCATGGCATTTCTAAATTTCGAAAAAACGTTTGACAACGCGATTTTTGAAGAGCACTGGAATTAAATATCGAGAAAGAAGATTTATACATAACCTCTACAGAAGGCGGTCAGCTGTAATTAGAATATAAGATCTAGAAAAGAAAGCAGAAATCAAGAAAGGAGTAAGTCAAGGATGCAGTCTGTCGTCCATGCTATTTAACTTATATATAGAACAGGCGATGAAGAATGTTAAAACGAAATATTCAAAATGAATCATACTGCAAGGAGAAGAAATAAAAACCTTACACTTTGAATACGATATTGTAGTATTTTTTACTGCTATATTATTGAATTTTATAAACAATCGGGTGTATTTTAGCGCTCTTGAATTACCGTAAGTTTTTTTATATCCTCTGCTATCTTAAGGTTTTGACGTCTTAATTTACGGAGAAGAAATAAAAACTCACCGCTTTGGCGACGATATTGTAGTATTAGGAGACATCAGATGATGACTTGGAAACCATAATGAATGGCAAGAACGTAGTCCTGGGAGAAAGAGTTCAATATGACGATTAATAGAGGGAAAACCAAGGTAATGGAGTGTTGTATGGGAAACAGTGGAATAACTAAGGGTGTTAGATTTGGAAGGGATATTTTGACGGAAGTTAAGGAATTCTGCTACTTGGGAAGCGTAATAACTAGGGATGGTAGAAATATAGTAGACATAAAGAGTAGGATAGCACAGGCAAGGAAGGCTTTCGCGAAAAAGAGGAATTTACTTACGGGATAATATAATTGTGAATATTAGGAAATCGTTGCTGAAAATGTTCGTATGGAGCGTGGGGTTATATGGGTGCGAATCTTAGACGATAGGAGCTCCGGAAAGACAAAGAATAGAAGCCTTTGAAATATGGTGCTATAGGCGAATGCTGAAAATCGGATGGGTTGGATAGAGTAAGTAACGCGGAAGTTCTAAACTGAATAGGGGAAAAGCGAACAATATGGAGGACGTTGACCAAGAGAAGGGATAGATTAATAGGCCACGTTTTAAGGCACGAGGGTCTTGTAAAATTAGCATTAGAGGAAAGCGTGTGGGGTTAGAACAGAAGAGGAAGACCATGGATAGAATATGCTAAGCAGATTAGGGAGGATTTTGGACGTGCAAGTTATGAGGAAATGAGAAGGCTTGCGCAGGATAGGTTAACACAGAGGGTTGCATGAGACCAGTCTTAGGACCGAATATCACGACATTTCTAAACGGAACGAGTGGGAAGAATGTACTTTGCATTGTTCTCCCGAAGCTGTGTGAGTGGCTTTAATGCAGCTAATTTGAGGTGACTGCCCGGGCCGAGAGTGATTCATTTCCTCAGTGCTGCGTAGTTGGTCGCGAGGTGCACTGGGGGCGTCTGAGTCGCTTCCTGTTGCGTCAGAAAACGTCACGAAGATGACTTCACGTGCACATAGGAAACCTCCTTCGTCACAGTCACAAACACGTACTCAACATCACACTTAAACCATTATGTCGGGGTTCGGAGACTAGACTGTCGTTGCGAAGTATTCTGTATTTTGGTAATCAGTTCTGACACTTGTATGATTCAACCCTCCATGGTAACCTATCTTGCGTAAGACTTTTCATTTTTACATAGCAACCACATCCTCCCTAAGCTGCTTATCGTATCCCATCCTGGCTTACCTCATCACACACTTCCCTCGAATGCTGATTTTACAAGACCGTCATGTCACTATTAATCTATCCCATCTCTTGGTCAAAGTCCGCCAAATTGTTCTCTCTTCCGCTATTCTGCTCAGAACTTCCTGTTTACTTACTCTATCCACCTATCCGATTTTCAGCATCCTCTTATAGCACCATATATCGAAAGTTTCTATTGTTTTTCTGTCTACAACTCCTATCGTCCACGTTTCACACCCATTTAACGCCCCACTCTATACGAACATTTTTTAAAAATGTTTTCCCAAGTAAATTAATCTCTAAGGATGTATAAATGCTTTTACCCGAAGCTCAAGCAGGGGCGTATAAATATTTCAGAAGAAAGACAAGAATGGATAAATGTCCACCGGACCAGGGATTCCCGGACCAATCGACATTTTTCCATTCTTGTCTTTCTTCGTAATTTCTTCTTTTTTGCGAAATATTTTCTTGCCTGTGCTATCCTACCCTAGTTATTACTCTTCACTTGTAGGAGAATTCCTTAACTTCCTTCAAAATATCCTTTCCCAATCTTACACCCTTCGTTATTCCACAATTTCCCGTAATACACTCCATCACCTTTGTTTTCCTTCTATTAATACTTATGTTGTACTCTTCCCCCAAGATCACGTTCATGTCATTTATTGTGGTTTCCAAGTCTTTTTCTGACTCCCCTGTTACCACGGCATCATCAGCAAACCTTAACTTCCTTTTATTTCTTCTTCAAGTTTGATTCCCTTTCCATATTAATTTTTAACTCTCGTCTTCGTCTGATCAATATATTGTAACATGAAAAGTTACGATGAACAATGCAGGCCAGCTTGCGAGTTGCAATTGTTGAGGAACTGACGCAACCCGGGCCAACAATGTGGTCTGGCGAGACGTTGGGAGTCGTCATGGGGTGATGGGAGCAGCAGGTTGTGTCGGCGGGACGACAAGAGAATGACCACGCCCTGCAGATATAATTTTTTTTCATGCTCTGATTGAAATTAAAACTATTAAAATCAATTTTGGTGTTTTTTTTATGAAAAATACCTGGCGCCCTAAAGGAATTAAGAAATCCTCGAATACGACGGATCGCTACATTATATATATATATAATCACTCACGGTAGCCTTAAAACTTCTTACTTGCCTCAAAAAACGCATATTAATTTATAAAGTACATTTCGGCACACACTCCATAATCACATAAAAATTAAATAACTCCATTTAACGATGTATTAGTAATTTAAATTTGAGAATTTAAACTTATTTATTTTCTGATATATGAAACTGAAACCTGTTCTACTATCATTGCGAATGGTCCATCATATCAATGCAATTAAATTAACGACCATGTAACAGAGATTAATTTATTCGTACGAATTTTCGTCTACTTCTGGTGAATACATATAGAGTTAAATTTCTTGAGAAGTAACTACAGACAGAAACGTACAACCAACTACAAATTAAAATGGACAAATTTCGTTAAAATATAAATTGTTCAGTTTTGAATCAGATTAATAAAATTTTAGTAATATAAATTTTTTCCTTTGGAATGGATGCAAAAAAGAAAAAATAAATGAAACATTAGAATCCAAAGAGAAAAAATTGCTTCCAGGGATGGTTTATACAATTCTTTGGTATTACAGACCGTTCAAATTTAACGGTGCAAATTGAAATAATGAAATTAATTAAAATAAATAAGGATAAACAAAGTTAAATCAAGACAGTTAAACTAGGCACTGTGAATTTGTATCTATTCAAATAAATAAGATTACGTATCATTAAACCATGTTACCAATCGTAAAATAATTAAACAGAGGTAGTAATATTAATACTAAAATATAAAATATGTTTCTTACTTTATTATTAAAAATATAAAAATAATAAAAATTTTAAGATCTTTCACTGATTTTATTTCTCTAATATGTTGAATAGGTTTTCTTCCAAGTCAGTGCCAGATCACAAAGTTATAGACACGTGACATTGAGACATCTGAGGCACAGTTACATTTATCGTTATTGTTTTCGAAAATTCCCAACAAGTCACACACCTTTCCTATTATCATTCATAACTTTTATTACATTCAAGTGAAAAGTATAGTCCTTATTTATTGCCATAAAATCGAATAATTTTTATCAACTAATACATATTTTTTATATTATCCGTGAATTACAGAATATTTCCGTGTGATGAAATCCTTGAGTAAATGTGCAATATTTCTGTGACTATAAAACAGTACGGATATTTTAATTTCTATCTACATTATTGTTTATGAGATAATTATTCTAATTTATATTTGTATAACAAGTCGAGGTGCCACAGCTTTACCCTGACTCAGTCCAAACGTTCATTTATAAATGTGTTCAATATTGATAATAGTTTACTGTTCATTCAAATATTCAACTGATTGTAGGATGTAGCAGAAAGGAATGAAAATCTGAGCACTATTAATTTTCCATATCGTACAATATTTATCATAATTAGTTTGTAAAATTGGTTGCACATTTTAATTTCTTGCCCGTAGCTTGTGTTGAAATAACTGTTTGTTTGTATATATCAGTATTTGTACATTATTTATATTATTTATGGCACACATATTCCTAAAAATCCGAGGAAAGGCAGTGGTGTGTGGAAGTGATGTGACAAACGCCGAGCACAAATATGGGAATGATTCAGCACGTGAAAGTCAGTGATGTCACCATGGGATATTCTCACGCAATATGGCGTACATTTCCTTGCAATATTTGAAGATATACATCTAGCAAAATAAAACCACATTGAATAAGCAATGATAATGATTTTTTAAATTACGTACCTTTGTATATTTTCCTTTTATTTAGAAACACCTTTTAACCAGACAATTAATTACGGAAGTACGGTACATTTCAAGATCAAATATGTTCAATTACATCTTGTAAATGAATGTAGTAAATATAGAAAGGTCATAAGAAGACCGAATGTATAACTTTTTCATCATTATAATGTAATAGATTTGTTGAAAGACTGATGGAATAATTAGAGTGAGAATTTTTGAAAATCGTAGGGTTCATGTGTATTTTGAATGTTATTTGTTTTGATTGAAGACGTGTAATTTCACGAATTATTTACTATTGAGAATTTAAAAGAATTAACGACATTACACATAACTAAATTTTTCTATTGTAGGGTTGGCGGTTTTCGGTAATTTCTTTCAGTTGTTTTATGCAGTATCCATGGTTCATTCCTTAAGTACAATCCGAGAGTTCTTAATACATAACTTTTTTAACCGTTATAAGAGACTCTAATAAGGATGTTTAGTGAAAAGTCAATATTAACACAACACACAGTTTTACCAAAGATGTATAAGTTATTAAAACCAAAATTTGAGGTTAGAGGTTATTTTTTTAAATACATAAGTTTATACTGGCAGTGATTGTATAACACGTTACTTCAGAAGTAAAACACAAAGATTGGCCAAAAGTCAGAAATGGAATAATTTAATTTGAATACGTTTTGTCCCCCAACTTTGAGGACCTCCTCAGTTCTTTAATTAAAAACTTTTTTTGTGACGATCCTGCAACGTCCGGGGCCGGAAATTAATTACTTCATTTTAATTAAAAAGTGTTTGAAGTTCATTTTATAAGAAAAATTAATTTGCAAGTGATGTAATTCAATTGTTTTACATTACAAATTGGGTGACTTTTAAGTAATACATATTGCCCAGTATTTTAAGTAAATTTTGAGCTTTGGTTAAATTATTTGCATGCGACAAGAAATATTCAGGTGAACTTCAGTTTTTTTCTCAACATGTTTCCTCATGTAACGGTTGTGACTAGTCCATTCACTTAAGTCCGGATAACTCTGTAATTATGCATTTACGAACCAATTTGCACTACACATTCTTTTTCTCTCAGCATGAGGAGTGCATTTCCCACATTTTACAGTCGAATTGTGTTACACCCTGCGTTGTGTTACATATTATTTTCTGTTGCACGCCTGTTTTGTCGTCTTCTTTTGCATTATATTTAACTTGGTATAAGATGTATCATACTGAAGATGTCTGTATATTTTATCGTAATTAAAAATTTCATACTTACAGAAACGTTGCATTATTACATTAAATACTCTTTTTTTTGGGTTAACATGCTACATGAGGGTGATCGTGAAACAGGCAACTCCCCTTTAATGGCATAGGAAGAGGATTGAAAAAGGGGGGATGCGGAAGGTAGAGCAAGGTAGACAAGGGTTGACAAGGGGCCTCGGACTATGGTTTAAGGATCCTACCCGATGTTTCACCTAAAGAGATGCAGGGAAAACTGTAGAAAACCTGCATCAGGTAGGTCGGGCATTGGGTACTATTCTCACGCCCTCCCGAATGACGGGAGACGAGTTTGCTGTGGGGTCGCAGCATTTCCTTCTCCGTGCCTCCACCAGTTTTTAACAACTCCGTACTATATACATAGTTGGATTAACTCCTGAGTAGTACATTCAAATAAATAATAACAGAGCTACCTAAATCGAATGCAGTTCAATAATGTTATTACAATTGTCGAACATTCAAAGAATTGAGTTTTCAAAAACAATTGGCACAGACGTCACAGAAATTTTCCACTGTAAATTTAACATAAATGCGAAACAAATATTTCACAGTTACTGGCATCAGATGTAGAGCTGCGAATTTGGGTCAACATTCTCTCGATAGCGTGGAAAAGTTTCCGTCTTATATCGGCTGACCTTTCGTTCGTAATTCTTGCTCTACTGCGAAAGATAACCTCGAAACCGCAGTAACGGTAACAGGAGATCCGCTATTGTTTCGGACATTGCTTTATTTAATTTAAAAGTGCATTTATTTCTGCACACGATATAACTGGAGCATGTGTTATGCTCAACCTGAATGTCGTGGAAGTTTATCAGGAGAGAAGAAGAAGGACGCCCGGAAGTGCAATCAAGCGCAGCAGAACTGCAAGGACGGGCGGAAGTCGCCATCATTCAAGGTCGAATTAGCTCCAAGAGTTCGGGAAGCTCGTACTTCATACAAACGTTATCGGGACTGTTATTCTCTACTTAGCTTATAGCGTAAATAAATGTACAGTATTATACTTACGTGAGAAGTGCAAAAGATAACGAATGTTATACATCTCTAACGATTTGCCGACGACATTGTAATATTATGGGAATCAGAAGAAAACTTGGAAACCATAATAAATGGCACGAACGGAGTCCTGGAGAAAGAGATCAATATGAGGATTAATAGAGGGAAAACCAAGGTAATGGAGTGTAGTATGGGAAAGAGTGGAATAACAAAGGCTGTTAGATTCGGAAGGGATATTATGACGGAAGTTAAGGAATTCTGCTACTTGGGAAGCGTAATAACTAGGGATGATAGAAGTATAGTAGACATAAACAGTAGGATAGCACAGGTAAGGAAGGCTTTCGCGAAAAAGAGGAATTTGCTTACGGCTAATATAAGTGTGAATATTAGGAAATCGTTGTCAGTTCTGACACTTTCCGGCCTGTTAACAATTCAGTCTTTAAACGCTTTAACAGCAGCAGCTATCAAACATTTAACCATACTCGTTGAAATTAGAGGTGGGCGAGTCACTCAAGAACCGATTCATGGAGCTAGCTGACTCTGCCGGATTAGTGACTCGTCTGAATCCCCCACTACACAGATCCGAAATGGATTAGCTCTTTTAATGAACTCTCGAGCGGGTCGACCAGTATGAAACTCCGTAAACTTATATAATAATTTGTTATTTAGTGATTTAATAATTACAATGTACGGAGCAATTTGTAAAGTTTCTAAACGGGGAAATTTGAATTAACTATAACAAATAGAACAGGTTAATTAATTAATAGATCTCTTCAAATTTTATATTATAAAAGAAAATTATATCTTATTGCCCTGTAAAATCTTTTAAAAGTTCACAATTTCAGACTCGCACCGTTGTTCCCTTCCGACGGCAGCCCTGGAAGCAGAGTTGATCTCGACCGTGCAGGTCTACGTCCAAAACCAGAAGAAAGGATCCTCATTGTCGCGCTTACGCCACTCACTCGGTACCCTCCATCTTTCCTCCTACGTCACGGGGGGCCTCGATTTCCGGCCACCAGTGCGTTATCCTCATGTTATATCATGGCGATGGATTAGTAGTCTCGAGGTTCGTAGAAAGGAATAAAACTGCGGATAATTAGGGCAAGGCGAATGTGACGCGAGTGCGACGTCAAATATATATATATATATATACTTTGTGGTCGCCACTCCTTCACATGTTTTTTGAAAATTTTTCTTAACATTAAATGACTTAAGAATTGAATTTATATCTCTAATTTTCAGTATTTACCCTCTACTTTCCAATATTTATTTTCTAAAAAAATATAAAAAATTCTTCTAATTCTTTCATGTTTATCGCATTTTTTTTATCTTGAATATTACTCCGACTTTCCATTGTAATTATCGTTTACAGTATATCAAATTATCGCGATAAACTGATAGTCAGAGTTTTAATAACTTTACCAATCGCATCTTTATTTTTTCACATAGTCAATATTTCTATCTCGATAATGAATTCCGATTAGTTTTCTACGTAGTTGAACCTTAATTATTGAGATCTTCGCAGTCTTCCGTCGTAGGCTCGACCATTTTTTACTGCAGCGCCCTCAAATTACTATTCTACAATTTACTGTCTAATTCACTTTCAATGAATTCTTTCTATTTTCTTGGAAGTTGCGTTTTTATACGTTTATTAATCCCCTCTACTTTTTATCCCACACCCCTTTCCATCCAAGCAGCTCATTCCTCCGATTGAAAATAACACTTCACCTCAAAGCGTCTGACGGACCATACGTAACGTTTTTGCTCTCCGGAAGTCCGTTCTGAGTTTGTCCAAGTTTCGGACTTTAAAATTTTTTGCGAAATCTACTATATCGTGCGTAGAAGACTGCTAATCGAGTGAGGCGCTTAGCACCTGACGTATTTCCACGCGATAATGCATCCAGGATCCACGCACGCCTATATCAAGAACTTGCGACGCATCGCCATCCTGTCTGGGACTCCGGCTGACTTCGACGTTCAAACTTGCGACGACTCAAGTGATTTCTTGGAAGCTGCTTTCACATGCTTCAGGTGAAATCAATCCTGACTGTTTACTTGACTTTTATTGATAACTTTTATATATTTTTGTTCAAGTTAGCAGTGATCATCGCGTATTCCGAGCCATCAGCCGGGTACGATTATTAGCAGCTATCATCTGTTGTGTACTGGTTTATCGAGATATTACCTATAATTATTGCTTTATTATTAATTTTGTGTGTATTTTTTTGGGGGGTAACAGGCTATTGTCGTAGTTAATAACGCACTTAGCGATCGATATTTCAAGTGCGAGAGAAGAGTAAATTCTCTACTGGAGTAATAATATATAAAATCTTCTCTCGCCAGAGACTTTGAATTTATGTAAATATTAATTATTTTCAAACCACTTTTACTGTGTAGCGCAGTAGATCCCGCGTCCGAGCAAGTTGTTTGCTAGGAAGAAGGGGTTTTTCCACCCGCCGTCTCGCCTCTCAGAATAAACAACAAAAGGGGCTGCGACTGACACCTGGACTAACGTCGCCGTTTCGGAATGCCTGGGAATTTGGTGACTGGGTGGCGTGTTTTCCCCAAATAAACAACGGATATGATTGGAGGATATCCATCCCTGCCACCTTAGTGATAGGTGTCTGATAAGTGGGGACAAGGTTTTAAAGAGGCTGGCGGAGACAATTTGAGGATTAGATTTTTCGAGAGATCGTGAAGTGGATGGAGAGAGGAGATAGAAGAGATTTTGGAGAGATTTTGCAGTGGATTTAGGAGAGAGGAGGTAGAGGAGAGATTGGAGAGATTTTTGCAGTGGATTTAGGAGAGAGGAGATTGGTGAGGTGGCAGCGGCGACCATGCTTTGAGCAGTCCAGGAAGCAGGGAAGAAAGGCATTAGCAACAAGGAAAGGAAGACTTCGTGCTTATGTCGACCGGCCGCTTCAAGTTTGTTCAACAACACGGAAATTACAGCGAGACGACATGAAGACAACCCAGGTTCGTCAACGAACTGATCTGCTACACGTGATCACCCAAATCATTAGAGCCTGAGATTAAAATTAATAAATATATATTTAAACTTAATAATTAAATTCATTTTAAATAATACCCCCCCATCATTTACATTTTGGCGTCGCCAACGTGGGCCGATTAAAACACGTGTAGCAGAAACTT